>VWYP01011382.1:235183-247434 GCA_013400435.1 Pycnonotus jocosus
TTTTTTTTTTTTTTAATGGAAGACAGTCCCATATCTTCTGGCAGATCCACTGTAGTGGTTAGCAATTTTTAATAAATTAAATGAAAGGGCTACCTTTAATTTTAACTTTTGAGATTGATTTAGAAGCAAGAGATAATCTCACCTATTTGACAGTAGTTTCCTGATGACAAACCAAGAAATTTAAACTGCAGAGAAAATATAGAGCCACAACATAAATCACAACAAGGAAAAGAAGTCTGTCTTTTCCTGAAGGACAGTGCATGTGCTGAATGCCCAATTCCACCAGTAAACATCCATTTAAACTTTGCAGAGCAGGAATTATTAATTTGCTGGACTAGTACCCACTGCTCCTTATCAGCTCTGCCCTCGTTCTGCAGCAGCAGAGTTGGTCCAGGCAGCTGGGGCAGCATGGACAGGAGGAAGGTAAGCCAGCCACACAGGGGGGCATTTGTGTCACACTGTGGTTTGGTTTTGGATTTCTTACAGGTCCCATCTAGCAAGTATGAGTCCTCCCTGTGTCAAAACTAGTTCAACAATCCAATAAAACATGGTTTTACAAAGCTGAGCATTCCAGTGGTCTGAGGGGTTTTAAGTAAATGTGTGACAGAGTATCCAGACCAGATTCTGCTTAGGGTCCCGTCACAGGTTGCACAGTTGAAGCTGTAAAAGTAAACTATGAGCAGGCAAGTTGCTTTTGTCCCAAGTAACAATTTCTTAAATAGATACTAAGTAAATCTTCACAGCATATTTAGCATATATCAGCAGTTTCCTAATTTGAATGTCTTTTTCAAGCACTCAATTTAGATATAGATATTTATATAATTATATTTATTTAGTAAGTTTAAGGGCATCTTAATTGACTGAAAGGGAAGGAAGGGGAGACAAGTGAGGATTTTCATGATGCCTGATCCAATTTTTTCCCTTTTCCCCATAATTGTTATTGTGACAGTGACATGTTAGAGACTTACCACTTGGCTGCTGAAATGCACAGGCACTGGAACCAACACAAAATGTACATCTCACTACAAGGTTTTAAAAGAACAGGAGCTTTCAATTATAGTAAATTAAATCAGTTTAGTGAAAAGGTGTTAGAAAAACACATATAATTTATCTGATTGTGTACTCTTGTTCCTCCAGTACTTTGAAAGTGGACATCTTTGTTGGCAAATTATGCACTAGAATTTGGAATCAAAAGTGTTCAAAGTGCTATTTGAAGTAAAGACAGATTTCTTGGTCACACCTTTATTACCATTTATCTTCTCCAAACTTTTTTCCCCCTGCTTTACATGTATTGTAAAAAGAAGCGATGATAGTCAGCAAAATTAGAAACCTTCCACATCTTTTAAAAAAATTCTGTCCAATAAAAAACGTGCAATGAAAATTGATCACTTAATCACTGTGTTATCAAAGCACTGTGTATTCTTGGTCATACTTGCAGCTGATACACCTGAAAATGGATAGATATCCATTATTTATATTCTCATATATATGGGTGTATCCATTTCAGTGCCACACCCACATCTGAATTTAGGAATTCTAACAGTCATTATAGAGAAAAGAGGAAATGTCTCAGGAAAAAAAGAAAATCCTAGAACTCCCAAAATAGGACAGAATAGACTGTTTCAGTTGGAAGGGTTCTACAGCATGATCTAGCCCACATGCCTGATCAGATCACGGCTCACCAACATTTAAAGCACATCACTGAGGGCATTGCCCAAATGTCTCTTAAACACTGACAGACTTGGGACATCAACCACCTGTCTGGGAAGCCTCTTTCAGTGTCTGACCACTCTCTTGATAGAGTAATGGTTTCTGTTATCCAGTCCAAACCTCTCTTGGCTCAGCTTTGAACCATTTTCACATTTTCTGTCACTGGATCCTAGGGAGAGGAGATCAGTGCCTCCCTCTCCCCTCCCCCTCCGAGGAAGTTAAAGAGAGCTGAAAGGAAGCATTTTCCCCTCACTTCCTAAGCTTTCTTCAGTGCCTTTTCTCTAATACTTTTTCTCAGGCAGGTGGATTTCCAGGAGGAGTGAGTGGCAGGTCTCTCATGCATGGATAAAAACATTTGATAAATATGTCATCTGCATCTTTCATCGTATGAGCAATTTATAGTGTTAGCATCTAACTAATCAAAATCAGAGTTCACAGACTACCAAACTGATTTTTATGGAGGAAACCTAAGACTTATTGCAGTGTTATTTTTTCAGACAGAGTTGGACAAAAATGCTAAATGTTCTCTAAGGGTATAGTTGAGTTTCCTGTGAGCTACAGATGAATTCGGGTTTGTTCTCAATTCCTAGTGAAACCCTTCATGTTGTCAGCAACAAGCCTAGTGATTAAGGAAAATATCAGACTGATTTTTTGTTGTTACCTCTGTGCAGTGTCATTATGTGACATGCAAGATCCCTGTGAGAAAAGGGTTCTTTTAAATGTTGCAATTTTATTTATTTTTTCTTTTTCTTGCATTATATTTTCTCAATTACTTAATGTTTTTTTCTGTCCTAATTCATTCCTTCCATCTACATTTTGTTCAATGAAAAAGTCTTCGTATCTCCCAACAGTTTTGCCTCATTTCCTTCTGTGGTATGTGCACTAAAATAATCACTCCCAAGACAGTGAATATGGTTGCTAACAGAACATCATCGGGCTTTAGAGCTAAATATCACAATGAGGTTAATGACAGATGGGAAATGCTCATACATTACAGTCATGGTTTCAGTCTGTCTGCAAACACAGTTTGCATTACTTTATGTTTTGCTTTGAAAGAACCTCAACAGCTTGGGTTTCTTTTTAAGGTTAAGGTTAAAACCTATGAAATCTGAATATACCATTGCATCAATACTGAAGCAAAGCAAAGCACGTATGTCCTGTTGTATGGGTGCCTGATTTTCCTCAGCTGAAAGCTCAAGTCAGAGATGTGGATTGTTTTTTTTGTTTTCTTATTGATTTTTGAGGTTTTTTTTTTCCCACAGTCAATAATAGTCCAAAATTCTTGGTTTACCATATTCTTGTCAGATATATAACACTTCAATTTTTCAGAAAAACTGTCATTTTCCATCAGAAGGAGACCTGCACTCCATTAAAGTACTTCACCTACAATGTCTAGGGGGACATGTCAGGTGCCCTGCCTGGCAGCAGGAGGGTAGGTCCTCAGGGATGGCTTTGGCACTCTTAAATGCAAAGCCATCCATATCACTTGGACTAGCTTGCCTTAAAAAAGATTTTACGCCATGTGTAGAAGAATAATCACACTGCCTTCCAGGCCACCTCCACATTGGTAACATTTTTTTTTTTTCTGCTCTCTCCTCCTCTCTCTCTATTGTCCCACATCTTCCTAGCCTGGGCAAGAAAGATTCCTCTTGCACATTCCTTGTTCTGTCAGCAGGTCTTATAGTAAGCAGCCTACTAATGCCAAATCCTTCATTTTACTGTAATAGCTAGTCTTAAAACCTCCAGACCTCAAGCTTTTTCACTATCAGTAAATGGAATTAAAAAAACCCCACCAAACTGGATGACATGATATGCCTGTTAACACACGATGTACTGCACTATTGTTCAGATAGTAACATGTGTGACACGCAACAGATGCCCCAGAGCCAACCCTGACTAAACTTTGCAAATGTCTAAGTGACTGCCTAAGCCCAGTTATATCTGTTGCTTTGCAGCCCTAGAGATGACTTAGCAAAAGAGGTCCAAGATGACATAGCAGCTACTAGCAAGTATACATGGGCTTAAGTCAGAAGGCAGATCCTTGAGATCAGTGCTCCTGTTCTTGTAGAACTCTAATGGACTGCAGGAAAATAGAGTTCTAGTGAATACTGCTGAGATGAAGAGGAAAAGCAGAAGCCAACCTGACTCCTTTAGTAAGCTGTTAAAAGTTCTTCCTTGCTGGGGCTGATGGAGATTTATTCTTATAAACACAGGGAATGGGCATATGGGTTTAATACTCTTAGAAATATAATAAAATCTCTCCCAACCCATACAAAGATGTCCTTTAAGGGTAGCCAGCATGTCTTAGATTCTTGGAGCACATAGAGGGGTTAAGAAATCAGCATACGCTATGGCCACAGGGATCACATGGGTAGGATTTCTCTTCAAGGGAAATAGTTCATCCCAGAATGGAGCTTGCATGCACACTGACATCTCTGCAGCACGAACAATAGTAGATTAGGACCCTGGCAATAAACAGGGAGTGGGCCAATGCCACAGTGTAAACATATCTTTTGCGGCTGCAACGTTCAGCAACATTCCACAATTCTTCTCTTCCATCTTGTCCAAATGAGCCTCTTTTGGCTTTAAGCCATTTCTCCATGATAATGTGAATAGCTTTAGCAATGCTAAACAGGCTGTGCCCGTTATCTTCACATCTTTTTTTTTTCTTTTTTTCATTTTTTCATTGTTACAGCTGCTCAGCCAAACCATCAACACTGTATTTCCCACAAACTAAATTGAGCCAATAACATTGTAATCCAGTGTAAACAGAGAAGCAGTTGATTCCAATTAGGCAAAAGTTTCAGTGTTTCCAGGCTTGCAGCCAGTTTGTGGTTTATGAAATTTAACTAAGTTACTGCTTAATCAGTTTACTACTAAAAAAAATTTTAAAAATTCTAGCCAACAATATCCTGATGATAAAGGAGTATCAAGAGGAATGGATAAAAAGATCTTGGTGATGATTTTTTACTATAGCCATACCCAACCACTGACAGTAGGGAATTGCAAAATTAAGTACTTTACCATTCTACAGGTGAACCAAGCAAGCAGCAGGAACAAAGTTACAAAAAGATCTGTCTTGCTGTTACTTTGCAGTTACCTCAATGTAGAAAAGAAAGCAGACAGGTAGAAAATTCTCACGCAAATAAGCCATTAGGCTTGTGCTATAGTTAAGGGAATGAATGCATTTAGAAATGTATGGCAATGATTCAAATCCTGAAAGACAGGATTAGAGCTGGAAAATCTGAGAAAAAATATATTAGTCAAAGTGTTTTAGAATCAACATACAAACATGTAAGTAAAGATTTAATGTTAATAAAGTTAGGAAAGACTGAATAAATCCTGATGATGCTCTTGAAGAATCACACTTTACACTCTAATGTTCACAATATTACAGAATACCAACAAATTTTTTCAGATTTTAATATGGACAACATTGTTGGCATAACGGCTGGATAACAATTAAAAAGCATGGGGTTCATACTCATGCAAAATTCATCACTATAATGTTGCTAATAGAGCAAAATCGAAATGAAAGTCCTCTCCTTTCATAGCTATTTTTTGGCAGCACTATTCAGACAATTATAAAAAGATGCACTGAATATGCTCTGTAAAGTGTAGAAGGACTATCCTAACAACAAGCACAATATGGAGAATTTGAGAGCAGTTTAGTCCAGTCAACCCATTTTTCTTTTTTTATTTATTTTTTTTCCTAGCTGTGTGTTTGGAACAGATTGCCCAGAGAGATTGTGGAGTCTCCCTCACTGGAGTTATTCAAGAACTGCCTGGAGGCAATCCTGTGTCATGTGCACTAGGATTACTCTGCTTGTGGACCCAGAGAAGTAGGAGTGGACCCATTCTGATTCTGTGGTTTGTCCAGTGCTTAATATTTCTGTCTTTCTGTTCCTGGTAATCTCCAAAAGACTGAGAGGTTGGACCCAAAGAGGAACTCGACACTTACAGTGACATTTTAGAGCATTTGCAAAATTCATACACAGAATGAGACCTTGAAGCCCAAAGTCAAGAATTGTGACAGCAATAAGGTTGTCCTGCTTTGCTCAGTGGATGGTCAGGGCTTTTATTTATCAGAGAGACCTGTGAGATCAGAACTTGCATCTAAGCAGCTCACTTTCACTGCTGTTATTCTGTGCACATACAAAACATCTACTGAGATTATAAAATAGTTTGGGTCAAACTTTCACTGTTTTACCTGTGCTGTAATCTCATTACATTGAAGTAGCTGTAGAAGGGTTATTGTACAGCAGTGACCCACACGGCTTTTAAGTAAATTTCCTCCAAGTCTCCAGATTCAAGGTGAAAGAACAGGGAAGAAAAAAAGCTTAAACCTCTAGGCAATGCTGGCAAAGCTTAAACTTATAGGCAATGAATTCTTATTGTTTTAATCCCATTCAGAGACCTCATTGAGAAAGGTTGCTGCATTCAGCAAGAACATCTTCAGAAGTCATTTTTTCAACCACTGTAATGTAATATCCAATTTATCTAGCTGAAATGCCTGAGGTAAGGGTTAATTTAGGGCTTCCTGATTCTTCCATAAAAGATATTATGAAAGTAAAGTACTACAAATGAAAGCCTGTATCTGTACTTTAATTAAAATTTGTGTCTGTGTAATTGCTTCAACAGTTCACTAACAAATCTGTAAATGCAGTTTGAGTAAATGTTATAAGCCTAAACTGAGCAGGTGTTAAATCTCTTAACATCTGTAAAGCTTTTTTAAAACACTGGGAAACCTGCTCTCTTTCATGATTAACTCCTTATTGGATAATGTAACATAGCATGAATATACCAACTGGTGGGACTTTTTTGATTTCAGGAGTTATTTTCCACTTTAGTTGGAAACTTGTTTTTTCCTTTTGTGAGGTTGTAACCTAGCAGGAATAGAAGTATTGTACACATTTTATTTTCTGACAGATGTTAAAATCATGCTTCTAATATATGTTTTGCCTTATTTAACACTATATATATTCACAATTGTTCTAAATGTTCAAAAAAGGTCTAGGGAACCAGGGCATATATGGAAATAATGAACAGGATGATACCAGTTTATTAATATTATTTTTACTGGGGCTTTAGATAAAATTACTGTTTATTTCCAAACAAAAATCTGTGTACCTTGAGAAACAGAAAATCAGAATCTTTTTTGGCACAGTAAGTCAACACCAGAGTCAATAGCTTTGTTCTTCATTTATAGAGATCTACCTCTCAACAGTGAATTATGAGACAATATAATAAATCTACATCAAACTGTCTTTACTTTTATACAAACTGAGTCTTATTGTGTCAGTCTTGTCAACACTGCTGAATATTAATGGGAATAAAGTTAATTGCTGGGTGTATAAAGGTCTGATGCAGTCAAAGTGAAAGAAAGCACCTAACAGAAATCTGTCAATTTTGACAAGCTGTAATTTATTTCTTCTTCATGATATGTGCTGACACGTTTCAAACCTTACTGTAGTCTTTACCATAAATTGCAATTATTATAATTCACAGTGACATTTGACACAGAGGTTGGGACCTAATTTACCATATATAAGAGTTTACATTTCAGGGAATTCACTTGAAAACTTCAGCATGTATTTCTCATTGTAAATCCAATTGTTTCCACTCACACTGAACATGAACAGTAAATTCTGTGGCTTGCATGGCTTAAGAAAAGAAATAGCACCTTGCTTTAGCTGAAACATAAGGGTTTATGACAAAATATTTACAGATATTGAAAAACTAAGATTGAATTTCAGTGTTACTGTACAACTATTAGTAAGTTTTATAACATTAGACACTGGTGACACATAAGCCTGATGGATTTTTTTGAGTATTTTTATAGCCAATCAGCATTGGTTATAATAAATGTTGTTAGTGGTACCATCAACAGCATAATGGAAGTTAACTCCGTTTAGTCTCCGAACTTTTGCTTCTCTGTTACTCAGCATAGTTTATAAGAAAGGTGTTGATGAGTATTTGGTTCTTGGACAGAAGAAAAATACCCAAGATGACTGAGTTTATGGTGAATGTCTCTAGATCTATAACCCTAGTTTTGAAATCTGGATGGATTATGAATCTTGTAATTTCTAAAGTTTAGTAACCGTTACTTGCAAATACAAATATCTTTGTTTAAAATTATATCAATTTAGAAAAGATCACAAAGACTGTAAAGGTCATGAGATGATACAGGCTATAGGAAGAAACATGCTACCTCTAAAACATCAGCCTTCTCAAAAGATTTAAAATTCTTCAGAAGACACTAATTTTAATAGTAACACCTGTGAGTTATGATCACTGAGTATGCTTTTAATTAACTGCACAGCTTTATTTATTTTGACTCTACCTTTGCCTTCTCAGGCCAATAGCTTGTCACCAAGCAACTATCAATGTTCTTCCTGCCATAAAAGTACCTTTTAAGAGAAACAAAATCTGCATTTTTTGTAAAGGCTCCAAATTCCAATTTAATTCACTGAGGTCAGAGTTAGTATTTTCTTCCTGCGTCTTGAGACAATTGCACTAGCAGTCTAGAGACATTTAGAGAACAATAAGTAAACAAAACAACAACAATAATAATAGTAATGACAATAATAATTATTTCACAAGGAAGAATAGAAAGATACCTAGGTAAGATATTCACTTATCCTCTTCTCTCAACAGAGCACACTTTCAGCTCCTTCTAAACCATCAACTGGCTTTACTGAGAAACTGGTAGAGACATCCACAGCATCACACCAGGGTGTGATGTCTGATTTCATACATGGAGGACCAGATTAAGCTGAGATATTGTATGATTTTTTGTTAGCAAGAGTTTGGACTTTCCGTGGATTCTTATCATGGCAGAGCACAGAATAGTAAGCTGAAACCATTATTAACATGAGTGTGTTTATTTACATAGATAAATTATAGATGTCAAGGAAAGGTATTAGAAGAGAGAGGAGTAGGAATGTTCTCTATCAACTACATAGACCAAATCTAGAAAAGTTTAGGGTCATCAGAGGAAGGGAGAAGTGCAGAATAGTTTACAATATTTTAGATATAATTTAATGATATGATTTTTTTTTGATAAAACTGTAAAGGGAAGGTTTATGAAGCTAATATTGTTTGAGTCTTACATATGCTTGTTAGCCAGAAACTCATTTGTAGCTATTTGTTTTTTATCAATACAAGAAAACAGAAAAAATAAAGGTTTTAAGTACTGCAATTCTCTACAAACATTTAATTATATACAGGAAGAGGGTTTTGATTTGTTTTCATGATAAAGTAAAAGTTTTTGATAAAGTTTTTGAATGGAGTAACACTGTGGTGAAATCATGTTGCTTAGTGGCCATACCTCTTGTGCATTTCTCTGAATTTTATTTGAAATACTGAAACTGTCTTACAATGAAAGCATTTGGATGCTTTTCCCCCCACATCTTTCTCTAAGTGGTGCTAGAACTATTATGATTTAAAAGTTGCATATTGAAGATGTTCATGGTTTACATCATTATTCTTAACTACATAGACAACAATAAGAGGAAAGAAATACCATAAAAAAAAGACATCAGGAGAAAATCCATGTCTGAAAAGTCAGATTCATGTATGAGTTTTTAAAAATAATTAGGCATTCCAGGGAAGATTCTCCATTTCGTTATTTGCAGTGCTACACTAGAACATCAAGTTTACCAAATGGATGAAAAGCTGTCACTATATGAGAACAGTATTATCTAAAAGCGTATTTTTTTTCTTTACAGAATAATAAGCATTAAAACACGGAATATATTAACCCTTCAATTTAGAATGGAAGCAAATCTTTAGTGCAAGTTACCTTATAACCTCTCCATTATGTCATTCTGAGTATCTGTTGTTCCAAGTCCCCCTTTATTTGTGTGATTAGGCCAAGGTTTCTGCAACCATTACCAAAGAGACTCCTGAAACAGTTCCCCTATGGAAAATGAGCAAAAGCAGTACATTCCAGGATTAATACATTTCACATGGCCTCCCTTTCTGAATTATTTCACTTGAACATACATACACTTACTGAAATCCAGATTGCTTAGAATGTAAGTCCCTGAAGTATTGTTCTTCTTAGCTAAAAAGATCTGGATGAAACATTTAGAGCTGCTCCTGGTTTAATTACCATGATCTAAAATGATTTCAGCACACACTTGTAATAAATCCCTCATATAACAAAGCTAGTTATAGCAGCTACTTGTCTGGAATTCATGATCTTATCCCACTGCCTACTGAGCATATGTCAGAATAAAAAATAGTGATAAATTATATGTTCACTAGAGCAATAGTGTGTCAAAGTTTAGACAGATGTAGCACATAACACTCCTTTTCCTCACTGGCTGGCCTTTCCAGCTATGGTTGTGAAACATACTTATTGTAATAAGGTAAAAGCTCCACCTTTTTGATTTTGAAAAGCATTGTTACTGAGCATTCAATCTTATTATTAGCAAGAACTTTGTTTAGTCATATTTTCTTATCACTTAGGGAATTAAACAAAGAATCCAGCATTTGTCCATAGTATCAAAGCTACACACATAAACACCTTGTAAATCTGCCAAAAGACATAAGTCTGAACAGCAAGATTTTTTTTTTTTTTTTTTTTGCTAGACATGCTAGGAAATGTTATGCTTTTAATAAGGACCTGGCTTGTTTTCAGGCTCATCTTTTTGTTAAGGTAGAACTGAAAGCAAAAGCCTTGGAAGTAGTTAGAAAATCAGTGTAATCACCAAGATACCATTATCCTGTCTCTTGTAGCTTTTATATTTGTGCTTCTCAAGGCTATGGACAGCAAATTACTCATGTGATACCTGAGCTGCATAAAGAAGATTGAGTCTGGGCTGTTAATGATCTTTTCACTCTGTTTTGGCGTTTCTCTGTAAAAGCTCACATGTAGCTCAGATGCTGGGTGCCTGTATTTTTCACAGGTACCCAAGAAAGTACAGAGATGGAAAGTGTCCTTCATCTTAGATAAAGAAATCTTACTTCTGTATGAAATATTTTTCTCTGATGAAGGAATTGGTTTTCTAGGACACCACATACAGAAAAACATTAGGTTCCTCTTTATTTTTTGGTAGTAAGTGGCACACATTACTAAATACCTCAAATGAATAATCAACTTAAATGAAACAGAAATTTTAGCTAGCAATTAAGGTGTGATTAATAAGAGATAAGTAAATTATTTATTCAAAACATGATTATCCAGATAGTATCTTTATGCTTAATTTTTAAAAAATGCTTTAGACAGAAATGCAACGTATAAGATAAAAGATCACTACTGCTTATTTGGCCAAAGACACAAAGCATTTTTAAATTTTTGTTTGCAATTTCCATATAGAACTTTTTATCACAAACTTCCTCCAGAACCTCCAGAGAGATAGGAAAAATATCATCATCATTGATAATACAAAGCTGGAACTTACAAAAGATTAACTTACAAAAGATTAACTGGTGTGCTCAAAGTCACACATGTATGGGTGGGCTGGAAGATCATTTTGGGCATACAGCGTTCATGTTGTGATCAAACATAACCATCTGACTTCTCACTTCTCTTCCTCTGCCCTTTTATTAACCAGGTAAATGCAGCTGTTCCAGGATGACAGTGATAATTCCAAAAATTATTTAGCAGTCATTAATTTTCTTTGGTCCTTTATCAGCTACTCCAATGGGTGAAATGTGTGCATGGAATCAATATGATTTGACCCTTTTGTCATCTTATAGATAGCATATACCAGGCAGAAGTGCATCTGGTTCTGAATGGCCTCAACAGGAGGAAATCAACGACAAGGCTAATTATCTTCTACTGGGTACCTCAAGAAAAATCTTTTCTGTGGAGCCACTCCAGAATGCTTATTCTACAGGCCAAAATCTGACTTAATCTACTATAGTATCCTTTAATCTGTTTATCACATCTGTTATATACAAACGTCTCATTAATTTACGACTTTGGAATGCTTACCAAGTTCTTTAGGGATTATTTTAAAAGTAGCATTTCTACATTGCTGAAGTTTTGTTGGTTTTTGTTTTCTTTTTCTTTTTAATTTGACCAATCTCTGTTTAAAATATCTTTTTGTATTTCCTTAACTTTTAGAGGAGTTTTCAGCTCTTCAGTCAAAGATGAGGAAAGAAGTCATGCAGTGCAGGTAGCAGATTTCTCAGCTGTGTGCTCTTAAGGCTCCTCCAGGCATTTCAATTTATAAAATAGTGTGATCATACATTCCAGCAAATACAGAGTTCATTCTAGTAGAACACCTTGATGAATAAATCAATTTTCAATTTTTAACTTTCTCTATTAAAAAAAGATACCAATAATCTCTTCTTTCTGTCCTCTGTCCTTAACACAGAAAGCCTCTGCAAAAAGAAATGAAAAAGAGGTTGATTATCACTAACTGAAATGTTTACAGGCAATCCTGTCACACTGCCCCAAATTCTTTCTCAAGAAAACAAGATTAACACTGAAGATTTTTATGCTGTTTTGATAGTTACAGTAAATAATAACAGTATTTATTTAGGAAATATTGTTAGACAACTCCTTTAAAAAAAGAAATTTAAAA
>VWYP01011385.1:0-78168 GCA_013400435.1 Pycnonotus jocosus
GCAGGAGCCAGTGAGGCAGCAGCTGGAGGTGAGAAAAGGCAGCAGCAGCACAGGTTTGTGCTGACATAGACACAGTGTGTCTGTGCAACCATGAACTCCATGCAGGACACACATGGATAAAGACAGACTCTCTTGGTGCCCAGATCAAATGCAGCAGTGCCAGGTTCAGCAGTGGGTCAGTTCATCTGTTTCTCAGCATCCTTTGCCTTTGGAGTGTTAACCACTGCTTTTACTCAGTGAGCATGATTTATCACTGGCTCTGCCAGCTGTGCCCTCTTCTGCATCAGAGTGTATCAGCTACCTTCTTCTTTGTAGATTAAATAAAAGTCAATTCAAACACAATAATTAATCCCATTAGCTATTATTATCTTTCCAGTAGAGTTATATTAAATGATTTATATCTGATTAGCAGCAGGGTGTTCAGGGTTGAGGCACCTAAGAGAAAAGAGAAGAAGACCTTTACATGAGTCATTTAGCTTCGATGGATCTCCACAGCCCGGAACAATCTACCTGACAGCAGACTGTCTATTTCACCACTACACAACTGGGCTCTAAACGTCTGAAGCTCCCATATGTTCCCAGGGTAGCTTTGTCTTTGTGGATCTTTCACTGCCTGTCCCTGTGAATGCCCCACACAAGGGTGGTGCCCACCAGGCACAGGAGGAGAGCCACAGCCAAACCCAGCAACCTTCTTTTTTCCAAGTAGCTACTGTGTAAAAATCTCAGTAGGGATCATTCCTGACATAATTGCAGTAATTTATCTTCCCTTCTGCTGTTGCAGTTCTTAATTTTCTTCTCTTTAGCCCAGATTTCCCAGTATGTTCCCTTGACCACCAGCACAGATCCTAATGTGGATCTCTGTTTATGTTGCTTAAGTGGCAACTTAAGTAGCAAAGGTGGGAGTTTTAAAGTTATTCCCAAGACTCAGTGGTTTTCATAAGAGTAAGTGTTGAAATCAATTTCCAGCTGAGTTCTTATCGTTAATGTCAGCATAAAAGTTTAATTTTTTTTTTCTAAAACTAGACTGGCTTCAGTCAGTATCAGCTTCATTTCTAGGGTTCTTTGACATTGATTATACTCTGGTTTTTAATCATGGTCTGTGACCTTTTCTGAACAATCGAGATCAGTCACATAATCAGATGGCACATTTTCCATTTTTATGACTCTATTACTCCTCAAACTTTCTTTCTAATGGAAGCCTTTGTGAGGAGTACAGCCCTCACTTACTGCAATGGCTTGGTCTGTGCAGCTCTCATCTGACCCGAGGACAGTTATGCTTTTCATGGCTGCCCAAAAGGTTCTACACAAAGCAATTGCACTAAAACACAAAAACCTCATTACAGAGTGACAGCCAATGTAGTTTTCTCCTTGTGACTGGGACAGCAGTATGAATTATATGCTTTTCATATACTAAAGTACCAGAAAGAAGTTTTAGATGAGCCCATCAGCATCTAGAAATAGAGACACAAGGTACCATTGGGGTGGTAGGTGAGGTGCTGTGTTTCACAGCAGAGGGAAGTGTGAGGATTAGAGGAGGAAAAAGCAGTTTATTCCTCATATTTCTGATTTTCTGCTCCTTACAAGGTGATAACTGTGTTATAGAAGTGTCCTTTTCCTGGTGATCACCTGAAGTGGAAAGGAATGGTAGAACTGATATTTGGAAAGAAGTTCATCACAATTTCTTCCTGAAATAAATTCATCAACGTTTCCTTGAGGGTTTTCTGGGAGGGATTCGATTCAGCTTGTTTTGATTTCAATACAAAGCGCTCCATTACACCTGACAGGAAAGCAAAGTGAGGGATAAGATTTGCAAAGCTGCTGGAGGAAGAGAAATGAAAGCAGCAGTGCCCTCCCCTTCCGTGCTGCTCAGTGGTTAAGAGATTTTGTTCACCAAAGGGAAGGTTTAGGGTTTGCTCCCAGCTCTGCCTGTATGGGAGTGAACACACATCTCCTGCCTCACGAGCTGTACACGGAATACCTGCCTAAGTGGAACAAGAGGGTTTGTACCTATGTGTGAGTTGGAAAGGCAGGAGCACTGGTGGTGGCAGAGCACTGGTCCCTCTGACACAGCTCCAGGTTGGGTAAATAATTAGGTATTCATTGGAATAGTAAGCCAGGAGCTGCAGCTCTTGAGTGAATGTCCTGAACATAAGGCTGGAGAGTAATTTTCTCTCTGGCTCTCTTCTTAATTAATAACCACTGATGTAAACCTGGAATGAATCCAGCAGGTGTGATTGAACTGCACCTAACTCCCAGGTTTTGGGTTAAATCACTTCCCTAGAGAAAGCTAAAAGGCAGCTTGGAAAACAGTCCTTGTCTCCCACATCATGCAGATACAAATGAAAACTAAATACAAGTCTGCAGGGTCTGTATTTTCAGGGAAAAGGGCTGTAGAAATAAACATAAAAGATACCATTCAATATAACAACAGATGGTGTCCAGATAGCCCTGTTGTGGAACCACAGTTTAGATAACATTAATAGAATTGAAAAAGTAATTTCTGCTTCTTGACTTCTTGCAGCACTCCTCTTTTTTCATTAGTAGTATAGCAGCTCAATTCTAACTCACTAAGTTTAATGATTGGGGTCTTTTTATTTCTCATCCTATTGTTTTGTCAGCATTTTACAACCAAATAGTGAAAAGCTAAATATGATTGTTGAATTTTATTTAATATACAAAATCTATCTAGTGGCTTTTGCCACTGCTGCTGAAAAATATTCAAATGTAGGTTTCAGGAATCTGTATAGCACCTAAAAAAATTTGTTCATAAAATGCAAAGCTATAATACTATTGTTCATTTTCTTTTTCTTCTCATGGATATTTGGCTGTTGATAATTTATATAAACCTTATGATCCTATTAACCTGCTGTCATTGGGACAGAAAAATTTATATGACGGCTGAAACCTGCAATATAATGGAGGTTTTTGGTAAAGGTCAAGATTTAGACTCTGATGTAGCCAGTCAAATAGGAAAACAGACAAGAAAAGTTCTGAATGTCAACATTAGGCACCCTGCTCTCATTTGGGGAGAGAATACTTTTTAAAAAACCAAACCAAAATACAAAATATCACCTAACCATGCTGATATCCATTTGTGTTTTGAAGGTCATGAAACGAAGGCCATGCTGAATAACAGCGGCTCTCGATACAAGCGCAGCAGGATAGAGCAGCGGATGAATACGGATATTTTCTTATGTGTGGGGCTCCTGTTTGTGATGTGCCTTGTTGGAGCTGTAGGTATGAAGCACTGACAAATCCTTTTACCTAAATGGTGATTAAAATTGATGTTATAGACATGAGTGAGATCTACAGCTGAATGCTCTTGGAGTCTTTAGGCTCCTTGGTCTTTCCAATGGGTGAGTTAAAATGGCAAATCTGAGTGACTCAGATGAAGCAAACATGGCTATAAATGTTTCAGACAGGATTCATCCCCACCATGGTATAAGAGATGTAAAACAAGAGAAAGCCATCCTGTGACTGCATTGTAGGAGTTGATATTTGTCAGCTGAGATCTTCCTTCCTTCCTGAGCACTTCCTGAGGGGGTGTTTGTTCCTTGTGCATAAGAGCAAAAGTAAAATGATTTTGCTTTATTTTCATTTCAGTAGTGTCTTCCTCTAATATGTTTGGGAGTTATCTTAAACAGATCTTAAACAATTTAGAACCCATGAGCTGCTCATAACTAATTCATTCAGTTTACATCCTCCATGGCTTCCTTCCTTCTCAAAAGCCCCTTTATACCAGGCTGTGAAATGGAATAATTGCTTACATTGGAATAGCCTGCATTTTTCTGGGATTATTGCAGGTGAGCATGTGTGAATTTAGTAACTGGTGTTTGTTAGCTGACTGGAGTTTACTGGATTGGTAATCTCAAAAAGATCATTTTACTGCCTGTAAACCCTGCTTGCCTTCCAGCTCAGATTGCAATCTGTCCCAGGCAGGCCAGAATAGGATCTCATCATTTGGATCAAAGGACCAAATTTTAAGTCCACTGACTTTTGAATGGGGAAATGCTTTAAAGAGATAACAGGGTGTCTGCGGGGTTCCACAGGTGTCCCATGAGCCCCTTTTCTTTTAAAAGATTTTTTTTCAGTGAGAGCTTGCTTAGTGCCACTGCTCTGCTTAAAGACAGTCAAATCAGGTTTTGCTGTGCCTGCCCTGGAGATGTGATGTGGCACACCAGGCAGTCATCAAAAGTAAGGGAAGTAAGGACCATCCAGAACAGATGAACAATTGAACTGGCTTCATCACTTCTTTAGTATTACTGCTTCATGTTGCAGTGAGCCTTTTTGGCACCAGAATGGGATTTCAGTTTCACAACAGAGCTCTGTGTGAGGGAGAGATTTTATTCTCCTTGTTCCCTGGCTGCTGTCATGTGGATTTAGAGACTTGCCTTGTTTGGTGTTTAGGGACTCTTGAGTAATAAAGTCCTTCAATTTAAGATTAAAAGAAGTCTCAGATGAAAAAATCAGCATTAAAAAAAATAATTTATCTGCTCAGGTTAAAAAATATATTCATAGTCTAAGTGAAACATGTAAAAGATTAAAAAAGTCCATTAGCTTTCATCCATCCAAAATGTCCAGAGGTTCTACCATGAGTTCTTGCTTTGCAGCCTTGTCTGAATGTAGGGTTCTAGGAAAAAGTATCCCTGGTGGATCAGTTATCAGGATTGTTCTTGCATACAGTGATAAATTGGGGTAAGGAGTGGCTTGTAGAGGAGAGTTGTCCTTGTTCAGATCTCACTGTGGTCTGAAGCAGCCAAAGAGCATTGCTGAAATAATTCAAATATTTTTGGCAGCATTTTAGTCGGCAGATGCTGCAAAATAACTGCTTGGTTAACTGGTGCTAATGGAAGTTTTATTTGAGCTGTGAAGTGAACTGATGGAGGATTTTGGCGTCTGGACAAATGATGTAATGAGGGAAACCAAGTTGTTTGCCTTAGCTCAGTGGGGAGCTTCTGATGCTGTAAATTCAGTAACCTCCTTGAGAAAAGCTTATTTCAAAAAGGACAGCGTGGAAAGTGGTAAAACAATTGTGATGGGATGTTGTTAAGTACTGGGACAGAGGCTTTGTTGTAGCAATGCAATGATATCTATTGGTATTTAAAACATGGAGGAAGAAGCAGTTTGAGATATGATTTAATTGAAGGAACGTAAAGATGCCCAGACTGAGTTTAGGGGATTTGTCAACTCCTAACAAAGATAGATTGAAATCAAGAATGGTTGGGGAGAATAAGAAATATTTTAGTTTGTCTGTATACAAAGGTTCTAAGGTTTATTTCTGTCAGAGGAAAGAGAGTCTTCAGCACTGAGGATTTTTATGGATAGGTGACAGAGATGGAGTCTTCCAGCAGGGAAATGCAGAATGAGAAAAGATCTGTGCAGAGCTGAGAGCCATGGGAAACACCTGATGAAGCAGAGGTGAATGAAAATATCCCTGAATACTTATTTCTCACTGGCATATCAATTATGTGCATGTGCTCTGCAGGATCTTTGCATTCTCCAAAAGATTTGCAGCATTGCTTGGGGAGCACTGTTTTGGAAATGCTCCCTCTGTTTTATTAGCAGAGCAGTCCATCCATATCTGCACATTTCAGCAGCTTTGTCACTCATTTCACTGCTCAACCAATTTCCATCTTGTGTCTCATTCCTACAGGGCATGGCATTTGGACAGGAAACTTTTCAGAGCATCCTCCTTATGATGTCCCAGATAGCAATGGCAATTTTGAGTCTCCAGCTCTTGCTGGTTTCTACATGTTCCTGACAATGATAATCCTGCTGCAGGTAAAAGACAAAAACCTCTCTGTTACCAAACTCAAAATTGAGTATAACCACTAATGAACAGTTAATATCAATTAATAGCTGTGCAGTGCCTTCTTAATCCTATTTGAAAATATTGCTAGGAGTGTTTCAAATCATCCAAGTGTGAAATAATACTTCTTTTTTCTTGTTTTTTCTTTCCAACTTCAGATTTCTTTCTTGCTATTGACATCCCACAAGTATATAGATAGGAAATACATGTATAATGCCTTTAACTTAGAATATCTAGCAGATGCAACAAAAAATATATTTACATCCAAATGTCAGCTTTTTTTTTCCTGCCTATATCCAGAATTCCAAAATAAGAAGGCCACTTAGCATCTCAGAAAAACAGCAAAACAAAAATTGCCAATTTGCCAGTGGGGAATAATAACTAGGTATGGTTCATCTGGTCTAGGAAAGAAGCTAAATTAGAAGTAGGATACTTATATACCTGAGTGTGATTAAGCCTAATTGGGAAAGAATATTGTATTGGGTGAGGAAAAGGTTACATTTACTTTTCCAATTTCTTGGTGTCACTGCTGAGATTTAAGTGGACAGAATTTCTTTAATATGAATGAAATCTGAATATAACTTTAAGGGCTGCTCAGAGATTCCTTGGGGGATTATTCTTCATTACTGAAACAGAATATTTGTGCATCTTAAGAGTTCATTATTATTTCAGGGCAAGGAAGCTTGTTGTGTGCAAAGTAATGGTTTGTGAAACTTTTCTGCACTAAGAGCTACTCTGTGCTAGTCCATCCTTTCAGGATTTCAGGAGGGTAAGAGCAAGCATGATCTTATGTCCAGAAAATGTGCTTTGTAAGGGCATCATCCCAAAGATCCACCTTTGAATTTAATACTCTAGGAATTTAGTCTCAACTTTGCCACTTATTATCTCTGTTTCTCCACTGCTATTTTTGGCAGGATTTTTTTTCACCCCAAATTATTATTCATCAGTCCTACAACATATCTCTAGGAAGAACTTTTTCTTTCTAAATCATTAGTATACCTGTGCCAGGACACTGCCAGTAGAAAGCAGCAAAATTTATCTCACCCCTCACTGAGAATTTAAATTCTCTTTCAGATTTTGATCCCTGTATCTCTTTATGTGTCAATTGAGTTGGTCAAACTGGGCCAAGTCTTCTTAATTCACAATGACATTGACCTGTATGATGAGGAAGCAGATCTGCCCATCCAATGCCGTGCCCTCACTATTACTGAAGACCTTGGACAAATCCAGTATATCTTCTCAGACAAAACTGGGACACTCACAGAAAACAAAATGGTATTCCGACGCTGTACTGTTGATGGAATTGAGTTTTCCCATCAGGAAAATGGTGAGAGACATTTTCTTATACTTGCTTTTTTTGTCTGAGCAATTAAATGTCATTAATTTAAATATCAATACCTAAAAATACTGAGCCCTCTGATTGAATGTTGAGTTTTGTGGAACAGTCACTATTTTGTGAGAGACTGCTGCTACAGAGCATTACAAAAGTGAAGTGTTTTAAATTATTCAGAAGTCAGATGGGAAAGGTTTTCCAGATCCTTCTGCAGGCACCTCCATGATTTGCCCTGCATTCAAAGAGCACATAAAGAGAACACTTTCTCTTTCATTTCTAAATGAGCACCAGACAACCTTTTACAAGCTCACAAACTGATATTAGTTAATATTTAAACTCAGTAGGTCCAAAAGTAATTATTTCTGTGACTATGTAAATGCAATTTCTGAGTGATATGAAAAATACAGGTACCCTTTTCCTGGAGTGGATCCCAGCTGCAGTCTGGATCTGAAGGATCTTGGCACTTGGTGCTCTGAGTCGATGCTGTTGTCTCAGCCCCTTCTCTGTCACTCCTTTCGTGCTCTGTGTAGCAGAAAGGATCCTGTTAAGCTGGGAAGCAGCTGCCAAAAAGATATTTGTGTTCTGTGACTGAAAATTAGCAAATTTGGGAATTACCATATTTCACTCTCCAGTTCCAACTGCAAAAAGCAGCTGAAGGGACAAAACATTAAGAGAAGCCCATAAAAGTGACTGATCACTTTGAAGACTCATTTTTATTTTCTTGCTATAATAACAGTGGCAATTGCCAGAAACTGCTGTGGACAGTGGAATTTTTCTGGTGACAGCTTTTGAAATGTTTTGGCTCTGGTTTAGTTTGTTTCAGGTTTTTTAACTGCTCAAGGAATTCCTCCCAAACAATAAAAAAAAAAAAAAAAACAAAAACAGAATCCGAGGTAAAGTTTCATTTTTCTTTTACAGACAGGCGACTGAAAACACAGAAAGAGCTGGATCTAGACCACGAGGATTTTGCAAAACTTCAGGATTTCACTCTGCCTCCCATGAACATTGAGAGACCAGCCACCCGCAAGCACCACACCATGAGAGCCCTGCGGAGGTGCCAGAGCGCCCGGGCGCGTTTCCAGGGGCACGCCAGGCACAGGTCAGTCGGCCGACGCGACAGCAGCCAGTCCCAGGTGGCCTTCAGCAGCCCCATTGTGAGTACCAGCTGAGAGAACACCCTCTAAGTTATCCCTTCTTTGTGATGGAAAGCCAATGGGTAGAGAGGAGATGTGCAAGCCTTGTTGGAGCTGAGAGAGGGAAGCCAAAGAATCAGAGCAAAGAGGGGGAGACAAAGAATTGGAGTCCTCGGCTGGAGCATGCAGGCTGCAGTGAGGGGGGAGCAGAGTCTGTTGCAATTTGGGTCAGAAACTTCCCAAATTCACACACAGCCTAATTAAAGTCAGACTGTTCTGCTCTTCGTGAAAGATTTTTAACACACATTTCAGACAAGGTTTTTGTGAACACTAAAAGAATGCCATACACTTTCAAAATTAGAATTCCAAAGTTAAAATTAGAGGCCTGGAAAACCCATCCAAATCTTGATTTTAAATAATAAAAAAAGTCTAATAAATGCAGAATTCTCAGAACTTTATTTGCTTCGGTTGTTATAAGATCAATCAATGTTACCTCATTCAATTCTGTTGTAAGTAGTAAGTACCACTCAGAACTCCTGATGTTCTTAGAATATGGGAGTTCTGTAAGTTCTTATCCTAGTATTTTCCAGCCCAAACCTCATGAGTTGCAGTGTATATTTCTGTGGATTCTTAAGAACCCATGAGTCGTGACTTCTGAGAATTTCTTACAGGTCATGACTATTGAAAGATGATAAAGAAATTTCTTGCCAGTATGTTTTCCAATTACATTTTTTTCCACCAGGCCTTTTCTTCTTCTTCTATAAATATTTTTTTCATTCACTGTAACACAATATTTGTGGAACTAGTATCAAATGACTCTTTTGTAGAAGAAGATTAAGCTGCTTTTATGGAAATAGCCAGCCTTAGCTGCTCACAGGTGTCATTCTATCTGGATAAATTGATTTAACGCCCTATGACAATTGCGAAGATGTAAAAATAGAGACATTTACATATTGCACAAAGCCTGCCCTTTATGTCCTTTAAATGAGTCATAGTAGTATCCTTTTTTGCCACCTGAGCCAATTCCCTATTAATAAAATGAGAATAATAATTTTTTAGTGTCTCTATGGTTCCTGCGCTTTGGAACTTGCATCACCTCATGTGATGTATTTGTATTCTGCTACAAATCTGCAGCATCCTGAGTACTCCTGGTATATAGAGTGTGTTTTTGGACCTGTGTGTATGTCAGCAGACAGAGCTTTGCAAGAAAAATCCATGTTTCAACAATGGAACACAATAGAAAATTAACATTTACTCTCTCTGCCTTTAGGTGTTCTTATGAATTAAGAGAGTGACAGTACATTTCCTTCTAGATTTAATAGTTCCAATAAGTAGTGCCTTGCTATTAGAAACATTTAATGAAGATTTTCATTGTCCCATGGTCATCAAGTTTTCATGCCATCCAGTAGAAGAAATGCAATCAAGTTAATGAGGAAACCTTTAAACTGAATGGCACTAGCCATTTTATAACAACATTTTCACTAACAAAATTGTTAATATTGAAAAGATGGCAAATTTAAGTGATTATTATCATTAGTGCTGTTTTATTCAGTTTTCTTTTTTGCTTGGTTAGGGTTTTAAATATATGTTCAGGCTGAAAACTCAGGTCAGCACTGTTTTCACTTAATGTGAAAAAGAAGATGAGAAAAATTGTTCTGATAAATATTGATTTTTTTATTGTTTTGTTTTTAAAAACTGTCTCTGAGGCCACAATTAGCCTGAAAATTTTCGATTTTTCCAGAGGAAACTTTTGAGTTCAGAAAGTTGCTGCTGAAGTGAAATACCCGGTTGTGCATTGTCCTTTTTGACAAGAACTTGCAGCAGACATTGAGGATATAGATGGAAAAGAAAATGAGATAGTAGAGGCTGAGATACACATGTAGCAATTTGGTGTTTGTGATGTTCATTCTAATTGTGGCAATGCATGAAGAAATTGGATGAAAAATTGTGCAAGGTGTCAGTGAGATTCTAACCTTTCATGTTTCAAATTTAATAGAATTCCCAACATAACTGTTTGACATAACTGTTTGGAGAGGTGTATCTGCACATATGAGTTCTTCATTGGAATTGTCCTGTTAAGCTTTTTGGGATTGTTCTATGTACAAAGCATTGGCACAGTCCCATCACCCACAGAACGACTGCAATGCAATATTGTGAGATGATTTCTTAAAATCAGCAGCTTTAATTTTTCAGCCTCTGATTCTTTATAGGAGACCTGAGGAGACAATTAAAAATCAGCTTATTCTTAGCATGTTTTTGTTTGTTAGAGAAAGGACTGCATCACTACTGCAAATGTGTTCCCATATGTGAAATAAGAAAGCGTAAAAATACTGAGCCAGAAGAATCAGAGGTTTCTGCAGGAGGGAAAGTGCAAAGCCTTGTTCCAGCTTTGGATTTCAGTTGAGCTGCAAAAGGAACACTAGATTCATTTGCAATTATCAGGATTATTTAGGAACTGCTTGTCACTTTAGCAAGCAGGAGATGGAATTCAGCTCAGCACAGTACAGCCGAGAAGGTGCTTGGGTGACTTCTGTTGGATGTTTACAGAACTTGGGAATATTGGGCCAGATTGAATGAGGTGAGGGTAATAGCTGGGATGAACTAGAAAGCAGCTAAATAACTCTGGCAGTTCTTTAGGGACGGGATGCAAACTGTTGGCTTATATGAAGATTTTTTTTAAATTTGGAATTCCTTGTTAAATATGGCCCTGAATTTAATCCAAACCAGATTCTGCTAACATGAAATTTCTATTAAAAGTTGTACTCCCATAGCTCTAAATCAAATTAAATTGTAGGGAAGTGACATTGTTAAGTAGTTTGTCTTGCAAATTTAGGTTTGATTAGAAATAGAGTGGTAGTAAAACTACAGAAACATTTCAGGAACAAGTAAATATGTATTTATTTATTTGTTTGTTTGTTTCAAAAACTGAAGAAAATAAATTTTGAGACCACTTCCCTTTCTGGGTACAAAATTAAACTGCTCTGGAAACAAAAAGTGATACTGCTGTAACTAAACAATAAACACAAAATGTTCTCTTGAAATAACTATCAACTCCCAGACTGAACAGGGAGACTCCCAAATATACATTTTTCTAGAATGCCCTTTAATTCAGGAGTCAGCAGTTTCAAAGCTAAGGGATACAGTATGGATTTTTCTGATTTTTAGAAGATCTTAAAAGAAATAAAATTTTGACATCATCTTCCTTTTGAAGATGCATTTCCTTCTAATTATCTAGTTGTGCAGCTTTTTGAAAGATATCTTTTTTCCATAGATGTTAAGTACAAAAGGCATTTTTTAGGTCTAAATTCAAGAAGTCTAGGAAGTTGCCAGTTATTCCTTGAGGACAAGGGTAAATGAAAATGATCCTCACTCAGTAATTTCTCTTCCAGGAAAAGGATGTGGCTCCTGACAGCAGGCTGCTGAGGCGAGTGCGAGAAGCTGCCCTCCAGACTGAGAGTTTTTCTCCTTTTATACAAATGAAGACTCCCACATCCTTTACTGACTTTTTTCTTGCTCTTGCCATTTGCAATACAGTTCTGGTCTCCACTGCTACTGAGCCAAGACAAAGGGTAATCTAATTTTAAATACACGAGGAAAATGGATCATGCTTGCATTTAACAACATAGAGTGTTGTCCAGTGAAAACTGAAGGGGTGAAAAATGGTTTGTTTGAGAGTTGACCTCTAGTTCCTTTACCTTTTCTGTAATATCTACTCCTTCCCTGCCTGTATATCCCTTCCTAGCTTGTCTTCTTATGTTTGATGAACAGCTAAGGCTACCACAGGGTCTGCAGTTGTTCTTTTAGATTTTGTATTACATATGCTATAAGAAAACACACTGGGTTTGCTCTGATCTGCCAGGCCATTGACAGAACTCCTAGGGCTTAATTACATCTTTGCTTAGGAGGTAGAGACACAAATCACCATCAAATTTGGATGGTATCTCACATATGGCATCTCTATTGAATCCTTCCACCACAGTTAAATGGCAGGAGAAGGGAAAAGGAGAAGTTGCAGTTATTATTATTATTATTATTGTAATTTAGATGCAGAAAGGTAGAGAGAGGTTTTGAAAAGGCTTTTGAAGTTCACATTTGTTTATTCTTAACCTTGATTTTTCTCATATTTCTAGGTCACAATCCCACCACCAATAAAACCTTCAGGAATCAGCCTGGAGAAAATCCATCAGATATTTCAAAGGCTAAAATTAGCAAGCCTTAGTCAATCTTGTTCATCATCTCAGTCTAGTTCACAACTTGGTGCCAGCCTCAGTGCAAAGAACACCGAGGAGCCTCTTTCTGTGCTGGAGAGTTGTGACAATGGAAACAACTGCTCTGCCAGCAGCAGAGACCAGGAACTCCAGGACCAGGCCAGCACAGACATTGGCACTGCTTCCTTGGATGAAGTTTTTAGGTCTGCAGCTAACAGTTCTCTGCCAACAGACTTCTGTTACGAGGCTGAGAGCCCAGATGAGGCAGCTCTTGTCTACGCTGCCCAGGCCTACAGCTTCATCCTCGTGTCCCGGACACCCGAGCAGGTCACCGTGCAGCTGCCACAGGGAACACTCCTCACCTTTGATATCCTCTGCACCTTGGGATTTGACACAGTCAGGAAAAGGATGTCTGTAGTGGTGAGACACCCTCTGACCAAGGAGATTGTTGTCTACACAAAGGGTGCTGACTCTGTAATAATGGACCTGCTGGACAACTCTGCCAAAGGTAATTAACCAGGGAGCTATTTCTGTTGTGCCTCCTAACAAAGAAGTTTGCAGTAGTCTTTTCTGCAGAAAATATTATATCTAGGTATTAAAAGTATAAAAAAAGAAGAAGCTTTCTCTAGTATTGTCCTTGCTGATCAGAACTGAGGTATTTATTTAACCTCAGAAGCGGCTAGAATATGGAATGGGATAATTAAAATTCACTGATAATACTAACCCATGTGGATTGTGTACTCTGCAATACTACTGTCATAAGTGCCTGACCATTGTTTTTCAGGTTGTCAGCAAGAGTGCTATAATATTAACAAACAAAACCACAAGTAATGTTATCTTCATGGAAACAAGAATTTTTAGCAAGATTTCAGCTTCTGCACAGCCAACACTTTTGAGCTTTTAAAGAACTTGGTATTATAATGGAGTCCACTTTTCTCTAATGCCCACTTTTTTTTTAATCTTAGGCCATTAGATCAAAAATTTTCTGTGCTTAAAATATGGAATCTTTTCCTTGTGTTTCACAGGTGACATTAGCACAGAGAGGAGACTGAAAAGAATAAAAGAAAGAACTCAGAAGCATTTGGATTACTATGCCCGTGATGGACTGCGAACTCTGTGCATAGCCAAGAAGGTGGGAGAGCACCAGGGTCTGTACATGTCAATAGAATTACTAGAAAAATATAGTGGTTATAATTCTGCTTCAACAACCAGCCAGATATAGCCCATCTTTTTGTCCCTCCATTTGCCTTGGCTGGAGTCTTTTTTTCCTTTTTTTCCTCAATGTGACCAAATGATGGATTTTTAGTGAGTCTCAAAATGTTTCTTTCTGTTTCTCATATGGTAACTCTAGCTGACCGACTCTACAGTGCTTCCAAGCAAGAAACAAAGAGTCTGCAGAGCAGCCAACCTTCTTCTCTTTTGCTTGCCATTCAGCTTCCAAAAATCCCATTCTCAGCTTGAGTTAGAGTATCTTAGTGTCATACTTTCATACAGAAATTGTCAATGTGCAACAAATAGATCATATTCAAGCTCTGGAGAAATGTAGATCAGCCCTCAGAAACTGTGTGCTCCCAGCTAAGCAAGAGTTGTGTGAGCAGGAGTTTCTCTATGTCATATTTTGAGTCTCAGCTGTAGGTCATTTGTACAGACTACTTGTTCTTGCAGTTTTCTCTTGGAAAAGTCAGCGTTGTTTTAAAGATGACACAGTGCTTTACCAGTTTGGATAGGAGTTAAGTCTCTGTGATCCAGAATGTTGGCATTTCTCTCTTATTTAAATTTCAAATAAGCACTGTTTAAATTGTGTTATGCAGGTCTTGAATGAAGATGACTTTCAAAAATGGGCCAATTTTCGTCGGGAGGCAGAAGCTGCGATTGACAACAGAGAGGAGCTGTTAATAGAGACAGCACAGCATCTGGAGACCAAACTCACCCTGCTGGGTAGCTAAAAATAAGAATTGTCATTGTGTGAAGTAGCACTTGCTCTCCTGCGATAGTCTTGGCAGTAGGACAGACAACAGCTTATACTAATTTATATCTAAAAGACTTCCTCTGTGGATTAGAAATCTCCAGGCTAGGGAGATAAAATCCAATGATAGTGTCTGTACAAGTTCTCACGCATTTTGGGCAGCAGTAACTTTGAAAAAGTGTATTGAAACTATTGTGTGCCCCAAGCAAAGAACATGCACTTCAGCTCTTACTGTGGCTCAGCTGACAGAGTAGATAATGAAATTCCCACAATTCAATTGTGTGACCATATCTTTACATAAACTTATAAAATACCGTAAATTGACTTCAGTTTTGAGTGCAAATTCCGAGGGAGTTTTGGTAATTGAACTGAATTATAAAATCCAATAATTTAAACATGTAGGCGTTTTGCTACTCAGCTCCTGCTGTTGTTGCATTGTTATTCTTGTTTTGTGCACTTTGTAAAAAGATGTTTAGAATTAAAACTTACGTTGATTGACATTTCTGCATCATTCATTGCAGTCATATCTAACAACATCATCCTGTTAAATTATGGAGCACTTCAGTGCTTTCTGTTCTATATTGTTTGCAAACATTTTATTCTTTATGACTGATTTTTGGAGTTGTCTCTGTCTCATTTTTCTCTGACTACAATTTGTGCCCTATTGCACTTGGTTAAATTTCTGCAATTGCAAGCAATAGCTTGCATTATGGCTTCTCATAACCTCTGCAGTGATTTAAAAAATTAGAGTAATAATGGTAAATGCCATAAGCAGACCACATAAGAGATAATGTAGATCTTGTCAAAATCTGTTACCTTTGCCAATTACTAAGGCTCTATGTGCTTTCACACTTTAATTTGCAAAAAGTGTTCCCTTAGCCCAAATCAATATCTATCTTTAATGTACCACAGTTACAGCATCTTCAAACTGACCTCTAGTGGAAGGGATAAGGAGTATTGTAACATTCAGATGGTGATTTCCCAACATCATCAGGATGAGTGTTGGCATCTGCTTCTAAGTTTGTGCATGTTCAAAAAGAAAATGTACTGTACTGTTTCTTCTGCCTTTGATGGCTGAAGCATCTGACTTGACAATAGGGACGGCATTCATTTAAACAGTCAAAGTTCATCTTCTCTGGTTGCTTTGATGGGACTTAATGCAGGATTTTTAAAATGCATATGGTGTGATTCCTCTGCCAGCACATTGTCACTTTGGATTATTAGGAAGAAATGAGATGCATTGTTTTTGCAATGAGCAAAATGAAGAGGCAGAGCTTGATTGTTGACACATTCAGACCTTAATCCAAATGCAGATCATGTGCCTGTGTGTTTATTTGTTGGACAAAACCTTGGTTCAATTCTCAATAAGTTCAGGAACATGTTTGGAAAGCAAACACCTTTTTTTAAACAAGAAAATAGCAACTGGATTTCAAGAATAAGAAAATTATTTCTTTTCTTTTCCTGTTTGCCCAGGAGCAACAGGGATTGAAGATCGTCTGCAAGAGGGAGTACCTGACACTATTGTGTCTCTCCGAGAAGCTGGGATAAAAATTTGGGTGTTGACAGGAGACAAACAGGAGACAGCAGTGAACATTGCATACTCCTGTAAGCTTCTGAACCAAAGGGACACTGTCTTCACCATTAACACTGAAAATAAGGTGAGTAAAGAAAGACAAAATGTACGGAATTTGCTGTCTTAACCTTTCTTTGTGTCTTGCAGTTTGGCATTCCTTTGCTTTAGACCTCACTCAACAAAGAACAGTCAAAACACCCCAAATAGCATTAGATCAGAAACTCTGTTGACAACACATAATAGAAGGAATTGAAATATAAGACACTAATGTAGAGATTCGTTCAATTAGAATGCACTCATTTTTTTCCAAATGAAAATATTATTTTTTAAAATTACCTGAATTGCTAAGTATTACCTGGGTTAGTATCTTTAGGACAAAATTAATATGCAATTTAAGTGCCTAATTCCTTAATAACATGGATATCTGGATTTCCACCTTACAATGGAAATTTCAGTTTAACCCTAAGTGATGTCTGTTAGAAGACATTTGGAAAGTGCTGTGTGAGTCAGCCAAGAAAATGTATGAAGGTATAGATTGAAGTAAATTCAGAACTTTCTAATTGCAGATTCCCTATGTGGCCTTAATCAGAAATTTATTAGCAAAAACTTTAAGCCAATATATTTTTGTTTATGCAGGGGCCAGTTAAAAACATAGTCACTTTCTTGACAGTCCATGGTGGCAAACACAGTTGCTGATGGGTTCAAAAATTCCCTCAATTTCCATGGGCAAGAAGAAGGGCAGGATTTAGGCAAAGGGAACATAGTCCAAAATAAGGATAAGCAATTGAAGGGCAGGTCTGTTCCTGTCAGTTCCTGTGAGTCACTAAAACACAGTGAGCAATCTGTGTGCAATCCACGGCCATTCCTGACAACACTTGAACAGAAGAGAGAAAATAGAGTCCTGACTTCCAAAGAGGGTAAATGCCATTAGGGATGGTGAGAGTAAAAGGCTTTAGACAAGCCAACTTGGCTTTTTCTGGATGTGGAGCAATATAAGCAAGGTACCAGGAAAATCCTGCCTTAATGTCAGGAAGTGGATTGGCCATCACTATGCACAGCCCCACACCTCATCCCTTCAGGCATATGGGTGGGATAGGTTGGTGGTGGGTGGATTATGGGGACGCCATGTCCAGGAATTGTGGTTAAACCAGACCCATTTGCTAAGGAAGGTCAGCCCTAACTATTTCTGAACACAAAAAGGTCCAAAATACCATTCTGATGCCCTTTTTGCATTTTATTGCTGGTGACCTCGTACTTCCCATTGAGACCTGCAAGCCCCTGAGGTGCCTTCAGAGCAGCTGCTCTTTTCCCTGCTCCTTTTTTTGCAGCATCATGGCCCTCACTCAGCAGGAACAAGAGGTACAGTGAGTTCAACTCTTCCAAGAGCTGGCACGAGGCTGTGGAGGGCAGGCAGGGCTTCCTTGTGTGACCAGACAGGTCACCCATCTGGGTTGTCTCAGCTTTTCTCCTCAGAGAACCAGGGTTACCATACAAGCTTGCTTTTCTCAATAAAGCTATTGTGAGGATTAAGTAAATATTGTTAAAATACTGGCTGTTTTCCTTATGGTAGGCAATTGCATGGAGCAGTGAGATGGACTACATTCTAACTGCTTTTGTCTGCAGCTGGTAGCTCTCCAAACGAGAAAAACCTCCTATGCAAATATCTGTCTCTTTTAATGTAATGAATACAGAGAAACACGGGAGGATGACATGGAATCTGGCACAGAAAACATTCCCATGTGAAATTTCATTTGAAACACATATCTGCTGTAAGGAGAAGCAGAATGAATACACTTGGGATGGAAATGATAAGGTGGTTTCTGTCAGGGCAGAGATGCTACAGGCAAGACCACCCTGGCTCTGGGAAATGTCAGCATGGGCACTTGCCCACAGCAGCATCTGTGGCCCTGGATCCAGGCTCAGGAGCAACCTGCATACACCTGTGGGAATGCTCATGGTCCAGGGGACACTGGAGATTCTCCACAATAAGATTTAGTTCCCTCACTTTCAAAATTAAACCAAAGACAAACTTCTGAAAGAGGTTCCCAATAGCAGCAGTGAGGAACACAACTAATAAAGCATTGAACCTGTTAATTCTGCCAAAGTTATGTCTTGAAGTGGTGGCACTGTGAAGGGCCTCTCCTTACCCCTGAGCCCAGCAGATTATTCAAACATTGAAAATGAAGTATCTTCCAAGAAAATGCAACATAATTAGGTAGCTTGGCAGATTTGTTTCAAAAGGCAAGTTAAGGCAAACCAGGAATTTCCACTACTGTTTTTGGTTTGTTCACAGATATTTCTTCAATATTTTTTAGAGGTTTTAAGTGTGCAGGCTAGGTGCAGGTTTTTATTAGATGTCAGAAGTACATTTGATTCCAGAACCTCCCACTTAAGTGTAATTTAAATCTTGCAAACATCCTACACATGTACCTTATGCTACATAAAGTGAAAATAACATTATAGAACTGAATCATCACTCAATAAAGCTGACAAAAAAGGCAGAAAAAGGAGTGATTAGCTCCTCAGATATTCAGGGCAATGCCACAGAAGGAGGACTTTGAGTACTAAGAAGGAGCAAAATAACTTTTGATATCATTTTGGATTTTCTCTGATAGTGTTGTGCCAATTTAGGAGATCTGGATGGGAGAGGTAATAGTTTTCCTCTTAAATCTGTTTCTATCTATTACCAAGTCAATTCTGGTTGTTGGCATCTAAAAGGGGACTTGATACAACATGAAGCAGATTTGCTAAGACAGGACTATGTGTTAGAAGCACAGTGCAAGAAAATATGAAGCTTTATTTCTGTTCCTAATTGTGACACACTCCTGATATGTGACTTAGAAAAGATTAAACTCTGGGAGTTACTGGATGATTTTCAAAATCTGAACCTTTTGTTTCTCTTACCACAGTTTATGGAAGCCAGTGCTGCAATATCTCACATTATTCATATCAGAACTATATTTTTCAATCTCTTTAAAAGAAAATATTTTCTTTTAATTTCTTAACTCTCAGCATAAATGCCCATATATCTTCCTGATGTAAAGGTTATTATATTTTCTTTTAAAATAATTCCTTACCTCAGATAACTGGGTGATAAAATGTGCAGTGTTTTCACTGAGGGATTGGATGGTGTCATACTGAAATAATCTCCAATCAGATGAATCAGTGCATTTCTCAGTAAATTTCCCCTAATGTTTATCTGATAGTCTTAAACCCACTGGCACGATTATACAAACCTACACTTGGCAAGGTGCTGTGCTGTGGAGGGAGATGGAGATAACTATTTCTAGAACCACGTCTGTTTTCTCACAGGAAACCTGCGAATCTCTCTTGAACTTAACCCTGGAAGAGGTGAAGAAGAACTCTGAGTACGACAAACCGCAGAGGAAACTTTTTGGCATCATCCCAACACCCTCCTCAGTCTCTGAGGCGCCCAGCCCCGAGTTTGGGCTGGTGGTTGATGGGCAGACACTGAGCATCATCTTCCAGGGAGGGCTGGAGGAGAAGTTCCTGGCGCTGGCGCGGCGCTGCCGCTCGGTGCTGTGCTGCCGCGCCACGCCGCTGCACAAGAGCATGGTGGTCAAGCTGGTCCGGAGGCACCTGAAAGCCATGACCCTGTCCATAGGTACCTCCACTCTGGAGCTCACAGGAGACAGGAGAAGCGGGGTCTCTCTTTAGGAGAAATGTGGGGAATATGTTGTACGGGGCAGATTTTTGTGTCTCAGATAGACGCAGCGGGGAAACAGCATTGATTAATCTTTCCTGATCAAAAACCCATATAAAAGTCCTTCTTCAGCTTTCACCAAGCAAATCTGCCACCCTTTAAACAAGATGAAGGCACTCCAAATTGAGAATCTTCCAGTAGTCTCTTTCATGCTCATCATTACAAACACATGTACATATTAGCTCCAAAATGTCCTTGTTTTGGGCCTGGAAATCACTCAAGATTAGTCACTATTTTATCTTTTCATAAAGCCCTTTTCCTGTCAAATTTTCCCAGCTGGGGAAAACAATTATCTTCAGAGTGGTATTAAGCACTGACTCATTTGCCTTTTACCTCCAAATAATGTGAAATGCTTTGAGTTTTCTTCCACACTTTTGGTAAGTGATGCCACTGAAATCTTTGACGAATTAATTTAGATGACTCCAAACTAAAAAATGCACCTCTGTGGACAAAACAGAAAAGGAAGGATCTATCGTATTTTTGAAATATTACTTTGCCTTACAGTCCAAACTCTCAGCCTTCTGCTTCATTTACTTTATTTTACCAGCTAACCTAATTTACAATCTCCCAATTGCAAGCAGTAAGCGTGGCTGTTCTTTCCCTGGAAATTTGGTTACATATTTAACGTATTCCTGTGAGTTCAAAAGAGCAAAATAATTCTTGAAACCGGCTTGTAACATTGTCATCTGCAATCAAATTTATCATAGATTCAGAGAATTCAGTGACATAGGGTGTTGCAAAATATGTTCCTGAGCATATGGATTTGGCCATGCAGAAACACAAAATGATGATGATGTAAAATGGTGTTGGGGTTGCTGTGTCACCACCCAGCTGGTCCCTATGCTGGATTTTGCCCTGGTGGAGCCAGGTCTCCTGGGAAGGAGGGAACCAAGACCAAGACCAGAGCCTTGATCATGCTTGATGCCAGGCATCAGTTCTCCTGAACAAGATGCATGGTAGTGCAGAACATTTGAAATAATCAGCTTAGCTGAGATTGCTTCCTTCTTCTGATGGAGGCACCCTTTCCTACACTGATATTGTTCTCTCCTGTCTTCCCACTCTAGGGGATGGTGCAAATGATGTAAGCATGATTCAAGCAGCTGATGTTGGAATTGGAATATCTGGCCAAGAAGGAATGCAGGTATCCTCTCAGTTTCTTTCCTCTTTTGTCAGGTAGTCCCTCGAGGTTTAGTAAGTTTCATAGCAGCCCTACACTCTCAAGTGTCATCTTAAAAATGCAAGTTGGCATCATAAATTAATATGCAGTTTGTAATTATGGGTCTAGCAAAAAAAAAAAAAATAGAGCATTTTGAGCCAAAAATTAGCATGTGAGGACAAACCTGTGTTTGCTCATGAGACTGGAAAATTAGCAGATGTCTGCCCAGTGTTAGGTGAACATCTGGTTTCTGAATCTTCTCAGCTGCTGCATTTCTAGCTTTTCAGGTTTTGTGGATTCTCTTCCACTGTCTTCTGCCCTGAATCCTTTCCCACACATCCCCCTTCTTTATTCTCCTTAAATGGAGGGTTCTGCAGAGATAGAAAGTTCCAACTATGATCTTTGTTGGTTTGTTTTTTGGTTTGTTTCTTCTACAACATTCAATAGTAGGAAATTATATCAATGTCTGTGTTCAAATTTCATTACATAGCATGTGAAAAGGACGTGTTGTAAATGTCCTTCTACTCCTTTTCCCCAAGGCTGTGATGGCCAGTGACTTTGCAATATCCCGCTTCAAGCATCTCAAAAAGCTCCTTCTCGTCCATGGACATTGGTGCTATACTCGCCTGGCAAACATGGTGATTTACTTTTTCTACAAAAATGTGGTAAGATGATTAAAATTATGAAGTTTTCACCCTAGCAAAAGTTAATTCCAGGCCTGGGGGTTTTCTTGGTTGTTTGGTTTTGGGTTTTTTTCAGGTTATACTCTTACTTTTTATGAAGGCACAGTTTGTGTTTCTTCACTCTGCAAGTTTATAGTATGCCCCTTCCTTCTTAGCAAGGTGCTGCATAGAACACTGAGGAAAATACAGGCTCTAAATATATTTTGAAATAGCATTATTCCAGAGTGAAAAAGGACTCAATGCTTAGTAACTTTATATGGTAGCACAAGAAAATTTATTAATAATACCCATAAGCCTCAAAATAAAATTTGCATACAGGAGATCAGATTATTAGCACTCAAATGTAGATGAGTGTGCACTAAGAACTGCCTGCCTGTGAAACCTCTGAATTTTTATAGGAACCACTTGCAAGTGATGATGCAGTCATATGTGTCATTTTCTATTAAAAATTTAATGTGTATGCAAATGAGCTGTGCATTGAAGTATGATATAAAGTGGAAAAAATGAAGTAATTTAGTTTCTACAAGACTGGGCAAACAAGTCCATTTGACATGAAATACACTCTGAGCTTGAAAAGCTTTTTACTTAGAATTCAAAGTATCTGTTTTTTGAGGATTTTTTAATAATTTTCAATCAGGATTACTTCTTATCACTGTTAAAATTTGTAGTGGAAATGAACACTTTCTCTTTTTTGACTGGAGATCCTTTTAGAGTTCAAAGTTGCAATGTGAAATAGTTCTCCAGACTAGGATGCTGCTGTTCTTTAATCTCCCCCATAGCATTAGGGAGCAACACGCCTTTGATTCCACACAGACAATGAGATTCTAAAGGGATTCTAAAATCCGGTGCTCAGGGCTGTGAACAGTTCACTTAATTATTCTCTGATATGTTCTTAAATAACCATAATGGCTTTTTAAAAGCTGTATCACAGTGGATCACTGTGAAGCAGACCCTTAAGGCATATTGCTTTATGGAATGAAGTGCAGTGCCTTTAACCAAAACCCTCTTAGGAGACTCTGTTAATAACCAGTGTCTGACATGAGCGTCACAGCTGGAATTATGTGTTTGTATTTGCTTCTTCCCAGTGCTACGTCAACCTGCTCTTCTGGTACCAGTTCTTCTGTGGGTTCTCAGGCAGCTCCATGGTAGATTACTGGCAGATGATTTTTTTCAACCTCTTCTTCACCTCAGTGCCCCCTCTTCTCTTTGGAGTCCTTGATAAAGATGTTTCTGCAGAAACACTCCTACGTCTGCCCGAGCTGTACAAGAATGGACAGAATTCAGAGGTATGTCGAGCAGCTGAAATAACTGCTTGATAATCCAAAGGACCACAGGTGTTTTTTGTTTAGGAATGAGGGAAGGAAGAAAATAATTTAGACTTACTTGAAACATTGAAACAACAGGAGCCCAATCATCTGTCTCTCCAGTAATGCATTCTGCTCCATGGGAGCTGTGACACTATAGGTCACTAGACAAGTTTAAATATGACAAATAGTCAAATTCAAATGGCACAAAATAAGTGTTTCATTAGAAGAAAGGATTTTTGACCAATTTTATAACTCTAGAAAGAGCTTGGAGAAAGAATTTGAGGAATAAGATCCCTTGTGAAGGGATGCGACATTAGCAAAATTCAGCTTTTAAGACTCTTGATTGACTTAGCATTACTCCTAAAGTCTATCTTTACTTAACACACATAAAATGTCTGTTTAGAGATAAGCCTTTGGTTTAATCAGCTGCTCAGGAGGCATATACTCATTGAAGGAGACCAGTTAGCAGTAATTAGTAGTCTGAATGGAAGAAAACCAGACAGCAATTATGTTTGCAGAACAGGCTAGAGATGTATATACCATCATAATGACTGTTATCTATAAACTCCTGCAGATATACAACTTGTCAACTTTTATTATTACTATGTTGGATGCCTTCTATCAAAGCCTCGTTTGCTTCTTCGTCCCCTACTTGGTAAGTAACAAGCTTATTAATATTCTCACTCCCCTGTCCTCCTTAGAAGTAATAAATTCAGTTCTGAATAGTCAGGGTTCATCACAGTCTCTCTGCCTGTTTTATAGACATACAAAGACTCTGACATAGATGTGTTTTCCTTTGGAAACCCCATCAACACCATCTCCCTCCTGACCATTCTCTTGCACCAGGCTCTAGAAATGAAAACATGGGTATGTGTTTGACCTGTCCTGTTCACAGCTCTGTTTTTTTTGTGAATGTTGCATCTTGTGTAGGCATAGAATTCTCTTTCAGAGTCATTTACCTGAATTCTGGGTCACAAAAAGTAACAGGTGCACTAGGATTTCATAAAGTGCCAGAATTTGTTATTAGCCCCAGGTTAGTACCTTCACGTGCACAGTGAGAATTTGTTTCTGTCATGCCTTTGGACAGTACAAAGTATTTGCACACCTCAATATACAAGGAAATGTTTCTTGGAGAGCTGTATTCACTGCTGTTTTCTAAATTTATTTCTGGCTATTTCTCCTATGGAAGACTTCAGTAAAATGCACTGTTAGATGCATTCTTTCCACTCAGCTTTGTCTCCTCCTGTCCTACACCTGGTCAGGATCTCACAGGCATCATTTGTGCTTGCAGACCATGCTCCAGCTGGTGACCATGATCTGCAGTGTGGCTTTCTACTTCATCTTCTCAGTAAGCTACAACGCTACCTGCCTGGCCTGCAACCCTCCCACCAACCCCTACTGGATCATGGAGAGACAGCTCAAAGACCCCATCTTCTATCTACTGTGCCTCATTACCCCTGTCATCGCCCTCCTACCAAGGTTTGAATGTTTTTCTCTCAGTTTTCCTTTTGTGGGCTTGTAGACCTGTGAGTGAAGGAACAATAATGATGTGTACAGATATGTGACCTGTCAGACACACACTGCACAGGGATAACTGATCAGCATGGAAATCAGACATGTGAGTTCAACCTTCCAGTTCATGAACCATTCATTTATTCAGTTGTATAACCCTAGATCAGTCACTATAGATCATCTTCTTTTCCCATCAGGAAAACCTTTCTTTTTGGGGTGCATCAAAGTTTACCAGTACAGATCTGCTAGGTAATTGTTCACTGTCACAACCACAATGTTGTTGACCAGATCAAGACTATAAGCAAATCTTTGAAATATTCCTATTTGTTTGAGAGTAACTCAATATATTCTTGGTTTTAAGGATATTGTGGTGCATTACTAAGCTGAATTTAAAAGCATTTCTATAGGGAAAAAAATCATTGCATCCAGAATTTTAGTTTTACTTTGTATTGCAAAAAATTAGAAATGTTAAAGATAACTTTAATTGAGACTGGATAATATTAGGAGAGGGATAATTATTGTGATGTGTTGCTGAAAAAAAATGGTTTAAAAATGCAATGATTCTGTTCCCATATACAAATATGGGAACATAACTACTTTTGGTGTTCAATACATTACTAATTCTTAAAGCAGATATGTTTTGACTTGCACCATTTGTTTCAAATATTTATTTGCTATTTGCTTGGACATTGAAAGAAATGGGTTGGTTTGACTATCTTGCTAGTTTCCTTCTCATCCTAATTCTCATAAGTAATGCAGCACACTGGTATTACAAAATTCAGGACAATATTTTTAGTATCTGATTTTTAAAATGCTTTAAGGCATTAGAATCTGAGTCTTATCTTTGACTGAAAAGGAACTTTTCAAGAATAGATGATGTTTTTCTTCAAACTGTTATTACTTTCCCATTTGAGTTGGGATGCTCTTGTGATTTTATGTTATATTATATAAGTTCAAGTCAGAATAAACAACACAATTCAGCAAGGTCTCATGTCTTCTAGGCAGGGCATCCTTTTCCAGTCTGTTTTGCTCCTGCATCACTTTTGTTTTCCTACCAGCCCTCATTCAAAGTGTCATTTTTGACCCTGAGCTTTCTACTGAGAGCTGCATCAAACATGTGGTGAGAGAACTCATGTCTCCCTCTTGGGAATTTAGCACAGTTAAGATCCTTGCTGCCTCAGCAGGTTACTGAAGCTAAGAGTTATATATTCATATCTTCAAATTTGGACAACTGCTGTTCCTTCTATAGGTACCCCAGATTATTTTCTGCACAGTCCTTCACCTGCAGAATATCCAGGACCTGTTTCTACTATAAGGGTGAAACCACCCTTGGCTAAAATGCACTAAATTTTAAGTTCCATTCCATGGTCCATCACACTGTTGCTGCTTTCTGAAAAATCCAAAAGCTGAAGTTTTTAACTTCTGGTTTTCTTTTATCTAACAAATTAAGACCTCCTCTTTAGACTGTTTTAGCAGTATAAATACAAATTCCATATTTTCAAATATTGCATCTCTTAAGATTTTTTCTGTTTTTCTTCACTGTTCAGCAAACAAGTAGTTATAAATACTAAAAAAAAAGATCATATACACATATAGCTGACTTTATGCAAGTCAAGCTGAATATATAGTAACGTGTTGAGATCCAGGAATCGACTTTCATCTGCCAGATATAAGGTGTCTACCAGATATCTGTAGAGCAATGAAAAATTAGTATCTCTATTTGGGATATGGGATGTAGATTATGGAATGAGCCCCCTGGTAAAAAAATCCATTCCCTTCCTCCTTCATCAGGTTCTTTATTATTGCTCTACGAGGAACCTTTGGAGCATCTCTTATTGTGAAAGCACAGCAAGCAGATAAACTTCCTAAGGAACAACAGGAGCTTGAAATCCAGAAACTAAAATCAAGAAAAGAAGCTACTTCTCGTGGACCTGTGGCACCACCTGCATCTAATGATGACCTTGACCAAAGCATCGGCCACTTATGTGTGTCACCATTTCTACATCCAGCAGCAGCCTTGTCCCATGGGGACACAGAAAATCGGGAACTTTCTGTCTCTGGTCCTCTCGGGAGAAAGACACATGAGGAAGGCTATTACTTCTTTAATAGGTGGGCAGAGGAAGAATCCGCTGCTGCTGCTTCTTCAGCAGGGCCTTTCTCTGGAAATCATTCCCTTGTACCCAGCAGGGGAACAGCTCCTGGGCAGGATGGTGGCAACCTGCATAAAGATTATCCCAGCAACTTTAATTACGGAAGCCACCGGCGGTCAGTGAGCTCAGTGACACTCTGAGGAAACCTTCAGACATGGAACCCACAGCCCACGTGGAGAAGGACTCAACAGGAAAAACAAAGCATTTATGCTTAGACATTATGCTCACTAGAAATGGAGAGAGAGGTGACTGGAGCAGTGCAGCAGCAACTCCAATATGCAACTTCAGCTGAATGCATTGTCTGGGTTTATCATTGCATGGCTTTCTGATCTTCCTGGTTTGGTCATGTTGCAGGAACTTTACATGAGCATCATGCAGTTGCTGAGAATTGCACAATTACTTTCCTTCAACAAATGTTTTTGTATCATATTAAGAGGGAATACTTGTGAAGTTTCAATGTTGTTATTATTATGCTATTGAGACAATAGAAAGAGCATCCATTCTTTACTAAACCAAGTCTTAAAGCAATGCATCCCACTTTAAATTTTTGCTATCAAAATCTTTAAAAGAGCTTAGTAACTTAAAAATTATAATTCTGCATGAAAAATTATTACCTGTAGATACTAAAGGTACTTGGAGAATAATAGCAATGGAAAGGCATTAGAGAATGTTCCAGGTTTTAATATACGTACTTTACACATACAACATCAGCTCTACTGCCTGTTTTGCCTGAAAAGTAAGGTTAGGATTTTTATGCAGATAGCAGTTTGACTTTATATTGTTAAGAAAAGGACAAATGAGCTTATAAATATGAAGAATACAAATACTGAACTGCTAAGACAACTCAGTGATAAGTGGAGTCTACTTCATACATACAAAAGTAAACAGATACGACAAGTCACACTTGAGGACTTAGGTCCTAGAATTCTAAAATTGTCCCTGTTTTTTCCTCTAGAAATTCAGTTTCTCATTTCAATTCTCTATATTATGTGGTGCTGTTGCATTCAGTCAAGTTTGAATCATGCTCCTCCACACAATTGGTCACATTCATTACTTGATGGATCTAATTAATGGAGATTTTGACAAGCCATATATGAAGGTCACTAATCACATTGTAGTAAGTACATGGTGTAAAATGACCAAATATGCATAATATGTTAACCTTTTTTGGTATCTCAGGGCAAAAAGATGCAGAATGTAAGGTGTCACCATCATAACTACTTATTGCAATGCAATGAAAAGTGACTTTGGTATTTCTTATAGAAATGTTGACTAATAAGACCATTTCCCAAGTTTTTCTTTACAATGTGGGATGAAATCTTACCTAGTTTAAAATTCAAACCATCTGTACTTTTGTGAATCTACCACTGGTTCTGATTTAACAGGTTTTTAGCCTTTTTTATACATGCTGTTTTTAGCTATTTACTACCTATGACATGTGATCTTTCTAATAACCTATTTAGCAAATGCTAATTTAACTTGTGTATGTTATAATAATTACTGTAGCTAGAGTCTTGAAGTTACTACTTTAAAAGAACTCAGGCAAAATTGAGTGGCATATCTCCCACTGGGATTTCTGGTAGCCAGAGCAAGATAATATATAAGAACTCCTTTTTTTAGAATATTAATTGTCAGCAGTTAGACAATTCAATGAGAGATTTTTTTTTCCGCTTGATGAACAAAATGAAAGAAATTAGGTAGAGATGAGATTATTGTTAATGGAGGGTGAGATTGCTCAAATGTTTGCTCACTAGCTGTGAATGGACCTGGGGCAACAAGACTAAAGATCAATCCTTTACCGTTCACAGCTTTTTTTTACATTAAATGGTCCATTTCCTTTGAACTTAAAGAAGATGTCAATTCCTTGCACATTGTACTAAAAAGTGTGAAGTGTTTCATAGAAATGAGTGTGATAAGATCATGCCTTGCTGTGTTGTTGAGGACAAAAACAGAGGTGAAGGGGTGCTTTTCCTACTGTCACCCATGAGCAGCACACTCCTGTTTCCAGAGGCTGCTCCTCTGCATGGTAGGAACCCTGGTCAGAAGAACTGGAAGAAAAATGTGTCTGAATGTGCAAGGGGCTAGGCAGGTTATGTTTAACTAAATCTGGAAGACTTCCTGAATTGACTGCCAATTGTATGTCTTTCCTGAATTGAAAGTCAAGAATTGATCTCATGTTTTCTCATCAGTCTCTGCAGAACGGTTCTACCATGCATTGTGCCCCGGCTTAGGGTCAGAAATAGCATAGAGGGAAGGGTCCTTTTAAGAAAGGGAGGGAAAACAGGATTAGGAACTCCAACAAAAAAAAAAAAAAAAACCTAAAAGCTATTTAGTGATGCACTTCCTGCTATGTCTGGGAATAAAAGAAGTGGAAGAGTCCTTTTCTAAGTAGTTTCTAGGCTTCAACCAAAAATAGTTTTGTCAGTTAAAAGAAAGAAATTAATAATCCAATTTTGCATGGATGCCTTAAATAATTCTGTACTTAACATACAAACTGATAATTCTATTATGTGGTAGATTGCCACAAATGGTCCAATGGATGAATTTATCAGGAGAGTTTGAAAACCAGCCCTTCGTTTTTTTTCTGATCCTTGAGGAGAGAGAAAACTGAAATAAACAGATATGAAAGGCAGCACCATGCAAGGCTTGACCTCTGCATTCCAGCTGGTTCCAGAGCTTTCTATATCTCCCCTCCTGGGTGTCAGTGCTGCCAGCTGTCCTCTGAAGCAGATGCTGTCTCAGTTCTGGACCCATATTAAGTGCTAAGCAATGTGATCTTCCTTCTGCTCCTGGCTGTGCACTTACCATGAACTATCTCATGTTAAAAAAAAAAATGTCCAACAGGCACTTACATCCCTTTGATCATGAGGTAAATTAGCTAAGACTATCCATCCTTTGGGGATACAAGATCAAGAGAAAAACCTTTTTTTTTCTCCAGTGAAAACAAGCCTACAGCAAGACAGACAGTCTCCTAAGGAATTTCTTTGGGAAAAGGGAAGTGTCTTTACTAAATGGGTTATTTAGACCTAACTGGATTTCTAAGATAGCTTTATTTATTTATTTCAAGAGATATTTAATAATACTGTCAAGGTCCATGTTCCATTAGTTCTAATGTGAATGCTTTATAATAGAACAGGTGTCTCATTTTTAATGTATCCTCTGGTGATATTCAATATTTCATATGCTTGGACAATAAAACATTAAAATTAATGGAGGGATGTGTGAACTGACTGCATTCTTTTTATTCTTGTCTATGATGTGTTTTTAATGATACTGCATATGGAGCAGTGCTTTGAGCTACACAGAGCTTTACCTACATGAAAAGGAGGAGGGGACATCTCACACAGAGGTGGGCAGGAACTGACCTGCCAGGTCTGCTGGCCAACAGATGCAGTCCCCTGCTGCTTGCAAGGGTCAATGAAGAGCCATCCCTCATGTTCTCAAAACAGCCAAATTCTGGGCTCTTTTAACAGGAGATGCAGGAAGTGCAAACACGTTCACACTTTGTTCATGTCTGTCTCAGTACAGCCAGCTGGAGATGTCTCTGACAGTCATTGCTGATTATCTGCTGCAGGTCAGCAATGACTGTGCAGTGTGAAACCCAGAACTATTCAGGTGTGAGGGAGGAAGAATTCCAGTTTGTTCTCTTTCTTTTTAATACTCTGTGGAGATGGGTTCTCTGCTGAAGCACAATGAACAGCTACTTTTCTGGAAGATGAATTGCACATACTTTCTTCTTCATTAGCTGATGCTGCAATGTTTAATTCATTTGTTTGGTTGTAGTTTGAGGTGGTGTATGAGCACAGAGCTATTAGGGGTAAGGTGACTGCAGGCAGGATGTGGCATGATTAGACACTTGTAAGCAGCACTGATGAGTAAAAATATAAAGGTGGAGACGAGAGGCTCTTGAAGATAATGATCACAGAGGGTGGGATTTAAAGAGATGACCAGATAATGCTGAAGAGCTATAAAGTACTTTTGACATTGCCAGTGACTGGAACTTGCTGCAATTATCAGAACATGAGACAACTGCAAGCAGAACTTGCTGTCTGGCTCTTTAATATAACACCAGCTTATGCTCATTTACATGAAAAAGATGGAGACCAAATAGAGCCTGAATCATTATTTTTCAAAAAAGGTCTGAGGATCTGTTGTCTGAAGGGATAGAAGGCAACAGTGATTCACCCACGTTCCCAGTCCATGACTGAAGTAATGCTTCCATGTCCAGCCATTCCTTCCATGTTAGTGCCCAGAGAACTGGTGTGCTTACTGTGTTCTTCAGCAGCAGAACAGGGCTCTGTAAATTATCAACATAAATGACAAAAGGGTCAAGTTTTAGCTCATACAGACTAAATTTTGACCTTCACTTCACAGAAACCATGTCATGCTGCTGCTTTCTTGTACTCATTACTGTACACCATAAAGCTGAGACAAAAATTTAGTTGAACTGGGAGGGGAAGCAGTAAAAATATTTGCAATAAGTAGACAATACAGTAGAAAAATAGTCTAAACAGAAATGGTTCCTGCCTTCTGTATGCTTGCATTACCCTCTATTTTACCAACATTTTTCTATTTAACCTCAAACAGATCATTTAGGGAACTTCCAGACATTTATTGGTTTTATTCAAAAAAGGACAAATGGAAATCAATAGACTGCAGGCAGGTCAGTCGAGCTCATTTGAAATCAGCTGGCTTCCACTGAAGTTTTATTAGTGCCTGTCTTGTTTTGTTAATACTTTAATTCTAAGGACTTTTGCCAGGAAGGACAAATCTGAATGGATCCTCTTTCACAATGTTTAGGCAGCTTGTGGCCAGTGATTTCATGGTCTAAGTCAAGATCTGAAGAGCAGAGGAGACTCCTCATTCTGTTCCCATGTACATGGGATGGAAAAGGAGGTGGATTATCAGTACCAGGAGTGCACTGTAATGATAAAGGAAGGACTTGAAAACGCCCAAGACCTTCTGGAGCTTTCCAAACAAATTCTTGAACTGCTTTCCATAATCATTCAGGCATCATTAAGGACTTTAAGTGTCCATCTAATGTGTTTTATGAGTAGAACAAGTAAAGTGTGCATTCGTGCATGTTTGTGGTTAAGTGCAGAGGACTGTGAAGAATGGCCACACTCTTGCAGTAGCTCAAATAAACATGGTTTTAATCATGCTGTAAAGATTCAAATTGGATTTCTCAAAAATTTTAAATGTATAAATACTGAGAATCTGTCCTTATGATCCTTTGCTCAATGTCATAATCTTCAATATCACAGCAGGGAGGGAATATAGTACACAGACACCAAAGAGCCAGAATTGTGCTTGCAGCTATTAGTTCTTAGATTAAAAACCCAAAGCTAAAATTTAGAACCAATAGGAGTCTAACTCTCCAACACTCTTAAATAATGCAGTCCAAGCACCACCAAATAAAAATTTTAAGTCCTAATACTGATTTTGAAGGCAGGTTATTTAAAAGGAATGTTCTGGCATCACATGTGCATTTGAATTGCATTCTTTAAAATTTAAAATGATTTGCAATTTCTTGAGATTATTTAACATAACTCATTATTTGTGATATATTTTCACAGAATCAAACAACAGTCCAGTATCTCAGGAGAAAAAGACAATCCATGTCACCTATTTGTCTATGCAAGTCTTTATTAACAAACAAAACCAAACTCAAATCCTGTGAGAAAGGAGATTATCCCTACATTGGAGCATGGTTGAGGAGAACCTGCTTACTGGAGTGTTGAGGATTTATCCACCATCTGTAATCAAAATAAAGTTTTCCTTTACTTCTAGTTTGTAGAAATATATCACAATAATGGTAGGGATCCAGAACAAGCTCATATGCTGTGATAAATGACAAGACTTCCAGGGTATTCAAAGCATTATCAGAATCTATTTCATACCTCATCTGTTATTGTAAACATAAAATGTGCAAATGCTCCCCACTGCTGTAAATGTCAGCATGCTGGGGGCAAATGCTTTGATTTTCTATCAGCAAATAATGTTAAATTGTATAGTGTTTAATCGTGCTTGATGAGAGTGATGAACTTTAAGGAACAAGTTTCCCTCCAATTATTCCATCTTCAATTCTGAAAATCATTTATAAAATCCTGAAAATAACTTCCTCAGCCTGGAGGCTTTCTGATGGTTCAAGGCTGATGGTAGAGCACTAAAATGCAAACCAGTTAAACATAAACATTACTTTGATTGAGGAAATCAGGTATTTGAGCATATAATTTGCAAATAAATTTTCAAAATCAGACCTCTCTGATTTTCTGGCACCTCTAGGCATTTTTAGAAGAGTCTACATGATTTGGTAGGACACAGCCTAAAAACTGTTGATTTCTAAATGAAGCAGTTGTATTTAGCAAGCCAGAATGTAAGTAGTTGGAAGGTAGGAGTGCTCCACTGCAGTAACTGAAGGTCTGGGGTTTTATATGTGTGGAGAATCTCATCTACACTCCCCACCTGCTCATTCCAAAAAGAAAGGTGCAGGTAAAGGCATGGAGGACAGTTGTACAGGGGTTAAAAAAACCATAAAATTTCAAATAGCAAAGACATAGTGGAAGATAATAATGGCAGTATCTTAGCAACCAGAGAAACTTCAGGAAAAGCCGTACAGGGAAAACAGCTATAGCCCATTTTAAGGCCTTTCTCTGGTTTACATTTGTTATGTGTTTTTGAAATTGGATTTTTAGTCAAAGTATTTGAAAATACAGAATTTTTTTATTGGAGGACTTCATCATCTTCAGTTTTTGCTGAGGGAAGATACAGTTTTATATTTGGATCAGTAATTACTGATTTATTAGAGCAATTTCATTAGCATGTGCCTGCCTTGAGGGCAGATTAGAAGAGAAAGGAGGGGTTGGTGCCCTGTGGGGCCAGTGGCACAGAGAGAGGGCCTGCACATCCTGAGAATCAGGAAAGTTTGTTATGTCATATCTTCACCTTTTTTTCGGATTACAGTGGTTTCATCACTGTAACTACAGCCTAGGTTTTCAGGATTTCTGTTGAAAACAGGGGGGGGGGGTTTAAATCATCTGAAATAAAGATACTTGTTTCATAGCAGTCAAGGGGCTTATGGCAGAAGTTTTATAACAATGCAGAATTAATATGACATCAGTCTGTTTTCAAAACACCAGCTTTCCATTCAGCACTTTTGGTGTAAAAATGCAGAAATCTTGAAGGAAAATGATATTTGAAGAGTTAGTCAAATATTAGAATAATTGATGCACATAAATGCCAGTACATTAAAGATTCACATTCACTTTGTTGCACTTTGATTGCAGGAGTTTCAGCACCTATTGTCTGCTATAATTTCTATCATCATTAACCTTCATTATAATGACCACAAACATCAAAACTTGAAAACTATTTCATTGAAAGTATGTCCTTAGGTATGTTCTATTTGTTACATACAATGATGTTTTATCCTCATACTGGAAAGTTACAATTACCTAAGTAAATGCAGAGAATAGGTTAAAGTGCAAACTAGTTTTGTTGGACAAAAAGCAGATATCCAAAGTAATTTGTGGGCAAACCTCTGTTTTGCAATTTATTCAGTTCTGTTTGCTGTTCAGTGATAAAGGAAAATCTTTCTGAAGGTTGACAAGAAATAGGAAATTATCCAGAATCCTCTAAATGCTCACCTTCAAGAAATATATTGTCTGCTTAATAGTCTTTATCTTGCTCTAATCAATACTCTGTCACAATTGAAAACATTGTTTCAACTCACAAAAGGCAAGCAGAAAATTTATTGTAAAAACATTGTTATTAGCTTGTGTACAGTTCTTTCTTTGTTAAACCACTATTGGCTCAACTGTGCTAAATAATCAGGCTTTTGGGAAGAGGAAAAGAAATAATTTAACTGAATTTCTGATAAAGAAACTGTACATAAGTAGTTTTAATCATGTTTCAGTAAGACTTGAGGTCTATGTATTAAAAACCTCTGTCTGTCACCAGCAGTAAGGTTTTCTAATAGGTCTTGCTATTTACTGAAAATTCAGCCCTCTCCAGGGCCTTTGGTCTTGCTGCCTGACTTGGAGCTGACTCAAGAGCAGTTTTTAATTAGTATTTTGAGGTTAAGGTGTCACTTGCTTACTCCACAGGCTGTCCTTAGCCAGCCCCCTAAGATGGTCTTCCCTCAGGACAGAGGTCCCAGATCAGAAAGATGCAGGTGCCAGCAGCAAAATGGGTAATTGTGCTGCTGAAACAAAAGATGCCTTGGCAAACCTCTTTTTCCAGAGCTATCTGTGCAACAAATGCTTTAATAGTTTCTCCCTCTGCAACAGCACATACATATGTCTGTGTTACACAGCCTGGGTTTGTGTGGGTTTGCAAGGGCTCTGAGTGTGGAGGAGGTTGCAAAGATGCACTTCAGCTCAGCTATTCTGCATTTCAGTGCAGGCAGCAAAACAAGAACAAATGCAGTTCAGGTTCAAAGCTGTGAAATTTTTTTAATTTTGTGGATCACTCTATGTTGTTGCTCATCCAAATATATGAATTTGCTCTGATTTCCATGAAAGCAGCATGGAAAGACTTGCATTGGCTTCAGGAACTAAATCATAACCAGCAAAAAATATAATCTGAACTTGCAGCTCATAAAAAATACACAATGATTTGCAGAAAAGAAAAAAGCCTCTGTCAAAATGAAAGCAGGATGTTTGGTTGAACACACTGCATCAACACTATGAGCTCTCATTTGTTCAAGAGACTGAGGTATGACAGTGTCACCTAGCAACTTTTGAAGGGCATTCAGACTTGACCGTGCTGAACTACACAGAAAAGCCTGTATACACTAATTTACAAATTAATACTTGTTATAAATTTCTCAAAAGCATCACATTTGATATTAAAAAATTAACACTGTACAGTAGGAAAAGAATTTTAAAAAAAAATAATTGTCATGCTGGCAGTATTGCAGTGGGATGCTGGCTAATTTCTTTTCCCATTCCCATTTTGTGTTTCCAAAGCATAAAAGACATCAATATAAGTGCCTAACACCCGAGGAATCAGGCCACATTTGGCACTGTTTACTGATGTGCAGGTAGGAGTTTACCTGCAGCAGCAGGACTGGGATGCGTGTGAAGAGGTTCAGTTCCAGCTCAGACCGTGCCCAGTCATTTGTGCCCTGGGATGAGAAGGTTTGGGAGGGGGTGAGCATATCCCGGGCGCTCTTGGCACCTGGGTTTCCCTGTAACAGAAGCCTTTAAGCTCAGCCTGAGGGCAGATCAGCGAAACACCCCGGGCGTGTGGCAGGCAGCTCTGTGGAAGAGGGTGGGACCTTCCCCCTTCCGTGATGCACTTGAAGCATCTCAGAAACATCGAATCCAGCCCCTGTTGCTGCAGTGCTATCCCCAGCACTCCGGCAGGATTTAAATCCCCTTTGCTTCCACCAGTGAGTCAGGCAGGCACTGATCCCTCCCTCCCTTTCACCCGTATTCATCATCAGTAAAACTGCTGCAAAGGAGCCCTCTCAATTCCACCTTCCAGCCTTTGCAGTGCAACAGGAAACAAAAATAAAATAATTTATCTCCTCCTGGTTTGTCCTTTTTTTTTTTTTTCTTTTTTTTTTTGAATTGGGAATTTTACCTCTAAAGCCCCGTGTCCATTATTCCTTCTGAGATGGTTTAGAAATGCACCCAAAGCCACTTCTGAAGCCTGGTGAGGGATCAAAGTGCCCTGTGCTCCTGCACGTCAGACACTGTGGGGAAGGGAGACACGTGGCTGTCATCTCCTCTTGCTGCAGCTCTACTACCAGCTCATCTCTAAATCCAGCAGAACCAAAACTTGGAAATACATTTCTAAAAAATAGTTATTTAATCTTTCCTCCTTAGTTTTTGTTCTTGGGGAAGAAGAGGGAGGAATGGGAGTAAATTATGAACTGAAGGACTTGTGGTGCTCTCACTCAGGGTAAATAATTTCAATTTGTTTTAATGAGCTGCCTCTGAAATCATGGAGGGCTTCCCACTGCTCAGGAGTATCGAGCTTCCAGTCAGTGTGGCTGAGGCACACAGGGACATCCCTCCTCCCCTGCTGCCCTACCTCCAAGGCACACACAGCTCTGTGCCAAGCCCAAGCAGCCCAGCCAGCCCCAGCACTGTGCAAATTCCCATGTGTGGAAGCAATTCTCTGCCAGCAAACACCAGCCTGGGCACCATGGGCTCCTGCCTTCACTGCCATTCACCCATCATCAGCTTCACCTGCAGGTCAGCCCCCCTGCATTCCCACACAGCTACTTGCAGACAAAATAATTGGCTCACAGACATTTTCTTTTTCTTTTTAAGAAATCTTGTAGTATCACAGATAGCTCTACTTTTCTCATTAATTTTGCTCTGGTTAAATGAAAGCTGATCGAGACTGCTGTAAGACTCACAGAAAATTAGGCTATATAACGTCTTTTTTATTTATTCAGCTTCATATCAAAGTTGTTTCTTATCATTCTTCAGGTACATTGTGCTCAGGAAAAAATTCAATTTTCTATTCAACAAGGAGGAGCTGATTTTTCTGCTGCTTATTTTCTCTCTTTTTCTCAATTCTCACACTGTTATTGGGGGGAAAATAACAAGCTTAGCTGGAGGAACCCTTCCAGCTTTGCACATCACTCCATGTCATTCCTCACACGATCCAAGTGGTCCACCTATTGGGCTCTGCTCGACAGAGCAAGCACCTAAGTCAGAATGCAATGATGTTTTTCTTTATGTAGTTGCTTGCTGATGTTGACAAACAGAGTGACAGCTGTGCCCTTTTTAGGGCGAGATTTGTGCAGAAAACAAAAGTCAAATAAATAACTGCCTTGGGTTTTTTTCACCTCTCTCCTGCTCCTGCAGTCCCAGCTGTGCTGAGCTCCCAGGAAGCAGCCAGGCTGGCTGGGGCTGCAGATGGGCCCCCGTCTCCCAGGTGCCAAATCCTGCTCCTGATGGTTTCTATCATGTCTTGAATTGTTTCCACCACAAAATGGGCTTATTTTACATAAATTGTGATGGGAAGAGTGAATTGCTGAGGAAGGAAGGAAAAACCTGAATTCCTGAGAAAGGAAGGAAAAGTGGAAGAGGAGAAGCCTGTTGTTTCTCAGCCCAAGATGCATGATACCAGGAAATTTTTCCCAGAGCATAGAAATGAAACCTTATAGGAGAGAAATACTTTCTGCATCTGTGAGTGTTTACATGTGCTTTGGGGCATAAATGCAGCTAGAAATGGCACCAACATCACACTAATCAGTAGAGATTTTCAGTATGACTTTCTCATCCTGTTTCTTCTTCACACTTACTGGCCTGAAAATGGCAGTTCATCTATTCAGATTGCATCAATAGCTTTGGAAGTTATCAGGTTTGTGCTTATATAAAGGTTATGAACAAATTCAGTTCTTCTGTTGATAAAAAAAGTTCCTTTTTTTTTTTTTTTTTAATAACAACTGACTTTCCTACAGGTAGGAAAACACAGGTAGGAAAAGAATTGATGCATTTTAAGAAACTGTCAGGTGTGAAAAATACTGAAGGCTGAACAACGGTATTAATGCTATGAAAAGTGTTAGACAGCAGATTTATGTAGCAGCACCTGCACAGTATAAGATATATATGACAGAAATTAAGAAACTCCTGTGCAGACACCCCAAATGTTTTCCTTGTAGAATTAGTGCTGATACCCAGCAGCTGGCAGAGGGGACACAGGACAGGTCCAGGTCCACCTGGACAGAGAGCTTGGTCAGCAGTAATGACCCCCAGGCAATCCCACAGGGGTTCTGGGAGCAGAGCTGTCAGTGGAAACAAAAGGGCAGAGTTGTCTCACCCCAAAGACAAGTGAGTTCCTATAGCTGTGCTCCCTTGTGAATCTGAACATGAACACCCCCAAAAAGCCAGATTCTGCTTGTTATCCAGTGTCTGTGCCAGGCTTCATGAGCTGGGGGCTCCTCTCAAAGATGATCTATCTGTGCTGGCTGTGGTGCTCCCAGGGGAATTGATTTCAGTGAGTTCTCTTTCCGTCTCCCTACCCCTCAAAACTGCATCCTTTAACTTGAAGTGCACGGTATCCTGCCCTAGTCAGGTTTAGGGAAAAGGCACTGTGTCTATCCAGCTGTTGATAAGCCCAGTGAAGAGTATCTACCATGTCAGTCTATAAATAAAGGACTGTGACAGAAAAACATACTTCTCTGTAATAGCCTGAGGTTTTTTCTTTTAATCAAAAGCAAAACAAAACCCCTGAAATGCATCAATTTCCCATTAGAACTGGAAATGTACTGACATCCTACAATATTGCCTTTACATTTTAGTGTTCCACTGACATTTCAGGAGTTAAAAATGAAAAATTAGCTTTCAAAAAGCAGGACCTTCTTGATTAGAAAAACTTGTTGAAATTGTAATGGAAAGATCAGAACAATTTCATTAGTCTTCATTAAAGAAAATTAATATTATTTCTATTCCCTCAACATACAATCATCTATTACAATTATTAATATTGCAGATGTTTCTTTTGTCCCAGCATTTAATGTATAAAGCTGCAAACCTTCTTGCATGAAAAACAACTTATGATCACTAGAATGACATGCAGTTCATCTTTTTTAAGTTCATTAATTTTCTGTAAATAGAGCAGAGTCACTTTGCATTGTTTGCACTAATGGAGAGCTCAGAGCAGTTTACCCTCTCACTACTTATCATTCATTTGGGTGATAATTTTTAAAAGCTTTTAAATTAAAATGGTAAAGATAGTTAGGGGAAAGATACAGCCTTTCAGAATGTTTCAAGCATGATAGATTATCCCAGCAAAAAAGATGTTTCTCATTTAAGAAATGTGCCAGAGCTGGCTGCACCTCCAACAATTGCATTTCAAGGCATTTTTCAAGCCCCCAGCTTGTTTTAGGCAGCTTGTCCATACCCATTTTGGAGCATTATTAAACCAGCCTCCTGCCTGTGTCCCCCTGCAGGGGCTCCAGTGTGTCACAGGACACCTTCCAGCACTGGGGTGCTGGCTTCATCCTGGAGCCTGGGCTGTGACAAGTGACCCATCACGGCCTGGGGAGCCAGGCAAATGCCACCAGCACAGTGATGGTGACACCTCTGGCTGAACTGATCACCCCCAGCCTCTCTCAGGGCAGGATTCAGGGCAGGAGGAGATGACACAAGATGCAAATTCCTTGGCACCACATTTGCAACCTCTTTTATACAGGCCCTCCTCATGTAAAATGCCTGTGTTGATGATGAGAATATTCCAACCAAGGTATTGAGGGAAGAAGGCACACCCTTGGTTTCCTTAGTTGCCACTCTTGTGCAGTGAGACACCTCTCAACCCTCCGTTTAACCTTCACCTCGTGTCCCCATGCCCATGCGAGCTCCTCAATCCCACACAGTTCTGGTGGCAGCCAGCAGGTGGGTTTTTTCCCCTTTTTTTTCCTGCTAATATAATTAAGACTGCTGCAATTTTCTCTGGGTAATAGGCTTGATTTCACTAAACCTCTCAGGCCCGTATGTTGCAAAATTTGATAACAAACATTTTAAAAAATAACTATCTGGTCAGCAGCATGTCCCCCTTCCATCTGTACATCCTGGAAGAAGTTCTTCATCCTGAAACAGCTGATACCAAACACCACGCAGTCAGCTGTGTAAAACCCTTCACACTCAGGTCAGATTCCAAAATCATGGGCTATTCCAGCACCTGGACGTTGAGGATGCTTCCATGCATTATGGAGTCAGGCAGGCACTATGATAAACTATAAACCTAAGGTAAATTTGATACACTGTCATTATGGGAACTGCTATTCTGTGAGCTGGGCAGACACAGAGGATTTGATCACCATTCCCCATTTCTTAAGAAAACACTGAGATTATTCTCAGACACAAAGCAGTTCAGAGTTTATTATCCAAAATCTCAAAATCCAACTCCTTTCATTCCTTATTTCAGCAAATGTAATAGTGTTTTTCCATAGAAAAATGCAGAAAATACATCTCACCAGTAAGACAGTGGGGAAAACTGAAAGTTATTTGGTATCTGTTGTAAATGGATTTCATCATATAGTACTCAGGAGTGGGTTTTGCTCACAGTGTTAGATTAGGGCAATGATACATGGCATATCAAGTGATTAAGGCTATAAACTCTGCAGTTAGGTCTTGCTCACAATTAAGTTCCTGAGAATTTTGCAATTAATGGGAGAATAAGGCCTCCCATAATCAATTTAAGTAGAATATATCATGAGTCATGACCAGCTCTCCAGCAAACAAGCTGTCCAGGCACTTGTGTCCCTTTGGAGCCCAGAAGTCCCTGGAAGGCACAAGGGTGCCTTAGGCTTAAATTTGAAACTATGTCTAAGGTGAGCTAAACAGTGAGATTTATGTCTGCAGGCATCCTTTCTAGTTATGACCTTTGAGGTTTATTTTGCTGAGACATGTGGGATTGTGGCTGCCCACGGCAAGCTGACAGCTGCTCCTTCCATGCTGATTCTTCCTGCAATCCAGAGCCACCAGCTCTGAGAAACCCAAAGCATTTCCTTGCCAAGAGGACTGTAGTGGCAGAATCCATTGGCCAACAGGCAGTACCACAGGCGTCTGCCCACTACTTTTTATCTTCCCTCCACAGCAACTCCCCCCAGATGGTTTCCAGTTTTCATGCTGCTCACTTTTTTTTTAACTACATCCCTAAACATCAATAAAATGTGTTGACAAGTGTGATAAAACTAACAAGTCCAGCAAATGCCTGAGAATAAGCTAATTTCCTTAGTCCCTAATAATTGTCAGGAAAAATAATCCACAAACACCAGAAGTTTATATCCAAAAAGGAGACAGAGGAGTCCTGTAACTTTATTCGAATAAAGGGAGAGGCCATGGGCCATTTCCCCTGAAGTCTCTCAAGATTTTTAGAGGATGCAGCCTCCTTTTTATCCTAATTTCCTGGCTGTATTTCCCTCTCTTTCCCCCCCCCCCACTGACTGAGGTACTTGAGAGGTACAGACTTCTCAAAATGCCTAATACCCCTTCTAATGTATACCTCTCTGTTTTCCTTTTTCCTTGTGTCTCTGTTCTTTTTCTGTAAATCCAAAAATGTAGTACAATCTTGAGTGAGTAACAGTCTGTGTCAATTACTGGAATTCCTATGGGATTTATGGTTCTGCCCATTGCTTCTTTTCCCTCTCCTTATCTGGCCTTATCTACATCAGGCCCACAGTTTCTTTGTAAAGACATCTCCTTCTCATCCCTTTCATAATAAAACTAAAACCTAAGATGGTTTTGTCCTTTACAGCATATTTAAACTTGTAGGTATTTCTTCTCTTGCTACCTTGGCTAAGATGCAAGGCAGATGATGTACAATTTGAGTGACAAGGAAGAAAACTGAGTTGTTTTCCTGTTGCTGAGAGTATGGCAACCACTGCAGCCCTAAGGGGGACCTTTCCACTTCCCACATTTCTGGAGAAATGACCATGACATGGAGCTCTTCTTCTCTTAGGGGCTGCAGGAGACTTTGCAGGCATGGCCCTTTTGCAGGTAGGCAGCAGATGCCTGAAAGAGAATCACAGAAACCCTCAAATTCATCCAGAGGATCCAAGGAGAGCAGCACCCACTCAGGCTCCAGGGGTGTTGCACCCTGCCCATACCTCAGGGATGCTTGTTTTGCTGCCCATGTGCTTGCAACACTTGTCACCCTCCCCCAAAGCTCAGCATCTTTCACTCCAATAACTTATTTGCACTATCTACCAGCTCTGACTACTTAAAGGAATCAGAGATTAATATCAGGAGACTTTAAATACAGAAATAATTTTGTGCAAACTGTTGTCTTTATTGAAGAAGGAGAAGGGACAGAAAAGTCTTTCCTTTCTTGACTTGGCAGGAAACAACTTAAATAAGTGAATAATAAAAAACTAAAATCTCAAAGTGATTACAAACATGAAAGACGTGAACATGAAACTGAAACAGCCATTTAATCAAGATAAAGGACAGAAATCCAGCAATTGGCCTCTTTCCTTGATCCTGTAGGGATGTGCAGAGGAGGCAGCTGGATGCAGTGTCAGCAGTCCCAGCTTGGCAGCTGAGTGCCCAAACCCCAAATTCTCCCACCCTCTGAAGCTTTTCACACACAAAATGCTCTGCTTTTTGGATCACCTTTGAAGCAGAGTGGCTTTAATTATTCAAGAACTGAAGTAAAGATGAAAAAGTAATTGGATTTTAATTGCTCTAATAATGGTAGGAAGCTTCACTGTGACTTAAATACTTAAAGGTTAAGACTGTTCATTAAAATGCCTCTCATACAGCTTCTTTATATTTTATGCGTCTCTTCCTTTACTCCATAAACAGTCACACCAGTGTATGCCAGGTTTATTCCTAAATGCCTCAGATTGTTTGAACTGTTAGACAGTGATATCTGCAAATTAGAGCTTTTTACCATAAGCAGTTTTAAGGCTGAGGGATTCTCTTGTAAGGTACCAATAGCAGAGTCCTCAGCTCAAAATATTTGCTTACACCAAGCATGCACAGGCTGGGCAATGACAGCCCTTTGGAGACAGGGGACAGGTGACAGCTGCAGTGAGGGGCTGCAGGGGAAATATTGTCACAGGGTGGGCAAATCCCATTGTCCAGTAGGCAGCTCCCACTGCCTGACAGAGCATGGCTCTGACAGTCTCTGCCATGGAGAGTTGGGGTTTTTTATGATGTACAATTGGCACAATAAATCCCCAGGGTCTTGGAATGGTAGGGGAAGGCATTCAGATTTGTCTTCTCCTTGCTGTTCTTTATGTGCTCAGTATGCTAAAGTGTAGATGGGGACAAATCCCCAGAATCAGCCAGACACATCCACGGCAAGAAACCTTGCCAGGCAGCTTTGGTGAAGAAGCTTCCAGTTCTGATCTAGGCTGACATTAACTGCACTTTGGAAATTAGTGTGAAAGTCACTGTTTGATATCTGTGTGTCGCCTTTGAGTACCACAGTTGATTGTTTCTCCTTCTGCACGAGGAAGTTTTCTGCTTTTGTTGCCATCCCTTTCACAAGAGCAGCTTTAATTCCCCACACCATCTTCTAACACCAAACCTGAGCATCCTCCCCTGCACATCCTTCCTTCTGGGACTGCACCTCATGGCTGGATCAAGTCAGATAGAATGAGCTCAGGGAAGGAAAAGATGCAAGTGGACTATAGAGTGAGGCTGTGAACTTGGTGCACCAGCCACAAGCAGGGGCTGACCAATAAAGAAACCCTTACACTTTATCACCTTTTAAAGTATATGGAGAGATGTCAAAACAATTGCTTTCAGTGACTGATTTCAGGCAGTCATTAGTCACACTTCTCAGTGACTGAGGAATTGTGGTTCCTTTAAAGTGAGTCAATGGTGCCCTGGATCATTATTGTAGTACAAGGCAGGTATCCTATCCCATTCCCTTCACAGAGAAATTTGAAATCCAGTGTCTCCTGCAGAATTGAAGAGGTGGAAGACTCAGACCTGAATGCTTCCAACAAAAGTTAATAGCAAACCTGGGTAACACACACAGAGGGAGGCTCCGTGGCATCCATGCAGAGGAGCTTGTTTGAGCCAGCAAGCTGGACTCCAAGGCTGTTGAACCAGCTGGGAATATCGATGTGATTAACAATGATTTGATTTGGAAATCAATGGGAAGGAGGTTGTTTGGTTGCTTTGTCCAATTTAGCTCCTGAAATACTGGCTTCAATACAGGGAGAAATGCAGCCAAAGCAGGAAGGGGATTTTGGGCAGAGGTGGAGTGGGGTGTGTTTGTTATTTTATCAGACATCCGCCTGGATTCTAGCTGGGGAAAACTTGAGCATTTAATCAAATATTTTATGTGTGTCTATAACAACCCAAACAATGGAACAGCTGACAGCCCATGATCATTTAAAGACAGAGCAATTTCTGTTTAGCAGTCTCGTGACTGCATTTTCCCTATCTACATGCAAGACTTCCTAATAGTTATGTGGGGTTTGTTGCAGTTTAGCTGCTAATGAAATACTGAAATACTGAAATAATGAATTTAGAGGAAAGCCAACACAAACACTAAGTCTTTAAGAGAAATATTAAGCCATTCTCCTGGGTCACAGGGCAAACAGGCTGCATAAACACAGCCATTAAATATTGCCAGGTGTAAGATTTTGGGCTTATATTCTAACCCGAGGAGGAGTGATAATTCATCACATAGAGTTTGAATTAAAAAGGAGAGAAGCATTTTTTTAATTTTAGTCCCATTAAATTGTCCTCTCCACTTCAGCACCAGAGAGATGCTTCTGCCAATAACTCCTGGGAGCAGTGCAAAAACCCCTGCATAAAAGTTTTGTGATGTGGTCTGGGAAGCAAACTAGTAAGCAATAGATAAATTCTCTCTCCTGACATTATTATGTGTTTTTAAATGCATTAAAAGCTCAGTGATGATATCCCATACCACATATAAAGTTCTCATACTGACATATTACTTTTGCTAAGTAGCCACTTGCTCCATAGAAACCGCTATAAAATACCACACAGGGAAGAGCAGTAAGTGTCACACCAGAGGGAAAGGCTTGTCATCTTAGTATTGCCCTTGGGAAACAGAACCTCCTTAAAATCAGCAGCTTTGTCAGTTATGATGTAATTATTTCATTATTCACTGTGGGAAAATTAGGCTTTTCCAACCCCCTGCCATCTAACAGGTTACTCAAACTCTCACAAAATGCTTGGTCTCTGCATTAAATTATTTTGGAGCTGTAAGACTCTCTCTAAACTTGAACAAGTTTAGATGCTAATGCTCAGGCTTCTGTAAGTGAGGGAAGTCCATGGAATACAGAAGCAGGACAGCCCTGCCTGTGTGCAGATCCTTCCCACAGCCACAATGGGCACTGGCTGCCAGGGCTGCAGGGCAGGGACCAGGAGCTCTGTCCACAGCAGGCAGAGCTGGCTGCTGATCCCCATCCTCACAGCCTCCATGGAGGTGCTGGAGGATGGGTGAGTTCTGCTGGGCAGATAGCTGAGAACTGGCTTAACAGTGAGCAGTACTGCCCATGTCTGACTGGAGTCACTGACAATCCTGGATACCCTCTGGTGACACTGCTCACAAATATCCCTTCGCCACCCTTAGGACCATCCTCTCCATAGAAGTTGTTCTCCTTAAAGACTAAAATTTCTACCTCGTCAGAAAGGTGTCACCTTTCTGATCCAGCTCCTGACCTGATAGGAAGAAAGTACTTCCTTTTGAGAAAGGAAATCACATCTGCAAGATTTTCACCACAGTTTCAGTATGTCTGTGTAGGCCTGGACTCCTCTGACAGAAGAGTTTCATCAGCTGAAGGTTCCTTTAAGCAGTGGGACTTCTGCAGCTCTGCTTTCTGTGCCAAAACATGTTTTCCCTTCAAAGAGTTCAGGAAAAGTGAAGTAGCTATGGACCAAAAGAAGTGTCAAAATATCAGCTTATGGAAGACACTCTGCTGATTAGAGCAGATTAACACATTCTGCATACAAAAAGCACTGAATGGAAACATTCTCTGTATTTGGACACTGGGCAATACCAATATAATCCAAAGAAAAGCAAGAGAAGAGTCCTGCAGTGAAAAATGTCATCAGCAGTGAGGCTCAGCCCAGACTGCAGCAATCTCCAAGTGAAAATGATCAGAGCAGTTTAGGTTGTGATCACCTTACTTTGTAGGCTTTTCACTGACCCTTTTTCTCCAGCTGAATTTCTCATGCATTAGACAATTTAAGTAGTGATTCAATTCACTGCAATCTCCTCCTGAGTCATTACTTGAGCAACCCCTATACAAAGGTAAAGCATTTTAAACAAATAGCTCTACCTTGCCTGAGATGGGTTGCAAACCCCAGTTGGGCACAACTAGACATTCAGACAAAAAGGATTTCAATTCTCACAGGTGAGATCCATTAACATCCACTGATGCATTTTATTTCAGTAATTCAGTGTTATCTTTCAGCCTCTTTGTGAAAGTATTCAGTGAGACTCTACCTTTTTATCATGCATTTGTAATATTTACTCATTTACTCAGATAAAAAAGACCTTGATGATTTGGACAGCAGCCATAGCTTTCCAGATGAAAAAACAAATAGCTTTACCATTAAAATTACTAACTAATTTGAGCAGTTCTTCAGTAACGGCAGAAGAGGAGACTACTCTCTCTCCCACGTGTGAAGAAGCAGTTTTGGTGCTTCTGTGCATTGTGTGGAAAGGCAGCTCTACCCACAGGAGGGCAGTGCTAGATCAACTGCTTCTATTTCTGTAATATGCTCTCCCAGCACAGCACCTGAAGAGCTGCCTCTTTCTCTTTTATACTGTCACTGTGTATGGAGAGTGGCAGACACAGTACCAGCCCTCACAGCACTCCATGGTGACAGGGTTTTTCACTCTCTGTCCAGTCTGAGCCAGATAAAAGCTTTCCTTAGCTGCAGTGCTGCCCCACAGGTCTGCACTCATTGGAATGCTCAGCGCCGGGTCAGGGTTCAGCCCTGGAGACAATTGGTTTGGTATTAAGCCCAGCAGCCACCTAGACTTCTACCTTTAATTCCAACACCATTATAGACTAATCCCACCAGTGCCTGTACAGCAGTAGCTGAGCCAAATCCAAACTGTGTGTGTGAGATAGACACACAGACTTGGCTTGCCTAATATTAATATTTTTACCTTGTTGTTTGTACCGACATCAGCAGTGTTGACAAAAAGCAGGCAGTGCATTTTGATAAATCTGAAGAGTTGTGTTTGGCTTCCCAAGCAGCTCTGCAGGCAGCTTCACAAAAGGGACTGACACGCTCCTGCAAACCAGGAGTCCTCAGGGAAGGTGGAAGGAGATGAAGCAAATGTTTCTCAGGTTCAGCTCAGCAATCTTCTGTGCAAACAGACAATTCCTGAAGCAAAGGCAACCACAGAACTATTTTGACTAAATAAGCCTGGGATCGCTGAATCTTTCTCCTTGCCGAGTTCTACAAAGGAATGTGAAAAATGCCCAGTGCCAGTCAGTAAAAGTAATAGTTTTGAGATCACCTCCTTTTTCCACTACACCCATAAATTCTTTGCTAAATTTAGTATTTTTAAACTAAAATCATGAAAACATAGAATGGTTTGTGTTGGAAGGGACCTTAAAGATCATCCAGTTCTAGCCCCCTGCCATGGGCAGGGACACCTTCCATTATCCCAGGTTGCTCAAGGCCCCATCCAACCTGGCCTTGAACACTTCCAGGATGGGGCAGCCACGGCTGCTCTGGGCAATCTGTGCCAGGGCCTCACCACCCTCAGACAGAGAAATTTCTTCCTAACATCTAATCTAATCCTACTCTCTTTCAGATTAAAGCCATTCCCCTTTTCCCATCACTTTATGCCCTTGTCCAAATCCCTCTCCAACTCTCCTGAAGCCCTTTTAGGAAATGAAAAGTGAACTAAGGTCTCCCTGGAGCCTTCTCTTCTGCAGGTTGAACATCCCCAGCTTTCCCAACCTGTGTCCATAGCAGAGGTTCTCCAGGCCTCAGAGGATCTTTGTGGCCTCCTCTGAACCCAGTAAGTCCATGGTCCTCCTTATGATGGGGCCCCCAGAGCTGGATACAGCAGGCCAGGTGGGGTGTGACAAAAGTGGAGCAAAGGGGCAGGATTTCCCCTCATCTGCTGGCCTCCGTGCTTTTGCTGCAGCCCAGGACACCTTTGGCTTTCTGGGCCAATGAACATTGCTGGGCCACGTTAAGCTCGTCCAACCACACTCCTAAATCTTTCATCTCAGCTCTCAATCTAATTAATCCAGCTTGTGTTTATGCTTGGGATTGCTGTGGACATGCAGGACCTTCCACTCGGCCCCGCTGAAGGCCATGAGGTTCTCGCAGGGCCTCTCCAGCCTGCCAAGGTCCCTCTGGCTGTCATCCCTTCCCTCCAGCCTGTGCACAGCCCCGCACAGCTCAGGGGCTCGCTGAGGGTGCCCTCCATCCCCCTGGCCGTGCTCCGAACAAAGCTGTTAAACACCAAGGTCGACACAGCCTCCTGAGGACACCACACCTCCTTCACAATTCCTAATGTTAGAATTACTGGCTAAGGTTCCTTCTGTGTTTCCCGCTCCCCAGAGAGCCCAGCAGGCCCTCAGCAGCCTGTCCCCCTCCATGCCCACTGTCCCCCGGGCCCGCTTTCCCTTGTCGTGCTGGGAGAGGAGGCTGATTAACCCGGGATCCCATTCCCGGGAACAGGGATCGCCGATCCCGGCGCTTTGCCGAGACACTCCTGCCCTCTCCCGGGCAAAGGGAGCCCAGCACCGTCCCTGCTATTCGGGGAACCGGGGAAAATCCCCGAAAATTCCCAGCCCAGCTGGCTCTGGCCGCTCCCCCGCACGCCGGGACACTGCAGATAGATGGCAACACACAGAACCGCCGAGGCTCCTATAAATATTTGGGTTGCTCAAGTAAATACGCACGTTTGCAGGCTCTCTTGAAGAGCATGCATTAGGGAACTTGGCTTTATCTCAAGATTTCTCAGACCTCAAACTGAGTTTATGCGAGCTGGTTTTATTTAGCAGAAGCTCAGAGAACCCGTGGGGGTTTATTCCCTTTTCCCTGCCGATGTGAGCTTCAAGATTAAGGGAAAATCACTCAAGGAAAGTAAAATCAAACAGTGGAAAGACCCGAGCTTGTCATATGTCTAACTAGGGAGGAGTAGTGAAATATTAAATACTCACTGAGAAATGTACAAAGATTTCAAAGTTACCAGCGAACCAGATTTACCTCTCCTGGAGAGAGCCTATGAAGAGAAAGAGTGTAGTGGGGCTTCAAACTCCTAATCTATTTAATTAGGTATGTTAGAAACATCACACTCTATCTGAATAAAGGCAGCCAGATGGGTAACAGACAGATTTTTAAATGCTCCTAGAAATATTTGTACATTTTTTCAGTGTAGGATATCCTGCAAGAGCCGGTCCTGGCAGCTCCACCCCGCTATCAGTGCCACAAGTAGAGTAACACGAGCAGCCACAAGCTGCTCTGGCAGCAACAGCAACACTGAGGAAATGCTGAGGACTTGAGACAATTCAATGGCTCCTTCAAACTTTTTTTGAAAACAGCTTTCATAAATTTTAGTTCATGTTAATCCCTTCCAATTGTGAGCTGTTATTAGAACGTGTTTCCATGTTTTGAGTAGTGGGGGCAAATTATCTTTTTTCAGTGGGTAACTACAGAACAAACCAAACATTGTTGGTTCTTTTCCAAACTGCATTTTTCTGTCCATCATAATTTTGTAGCTAAATGCTCTAACTTGCTGAAGAGTTAGATCTACCTATCTCTTCTTGCCTTAAAATGTGACTGAGAAAATTCCAAGGAAAATGAAACCCAAACTAAAGTCTACTGCCATCTTCAAGTTAATTTATATAGGGCACAAATCCTCCTGAAGCAGATTAACGAAAAATCATTCCCCATCTTTGGCCTGCTAATTGTGTTCAGTTTGTCCTACTACTGAAAAAAGCCAATTTGATTTTAAAACCAACAAGCAAAACAGAAAAGCATAACTAGGTGTGCTAGAGTTTCTAACATGGCTTTTTGGCTGCCTCTATGCAAACTGTAGATAATATTTCTTCTGAAGCTTTGGTTTATGGCCCGACTGCCTCTGCCCAATGTCCCCAAGTAGATGGTGCTAATGCTATTTTAGTCCACAGCTGGACACTGATCCTGCCATACTCACAGCACATGGATAACAACACAGTGAAACCCTGTGTGCTGCATGCTGCACATGGCACTTCCCAAAAAAGGCAGAAGAACTTTCATCTCCAGACTGACCAAGAAGTTCTATGCATAAAATCAGTGGAGGAGAGCAGATATGACAGGATGATGTCTCTGCAGCTCTGTCTCTCCAGCCTCTTCCATGCTGTGCTGGCTTATAAAGGACCTCACTGGCACTATGTGATCTCAGCCCTCACCTTTCCTAAACTTTCACCTTCATGCCAAAAGAATGCAGGGCTGCCCCTGCCACATATCCTTTGCTGTGTGGTTGCACCATGAAAATTTTACAACATAAAGTTGCTCAAGTTTACATCCAGCCCTAAACCCAAGCCCTGCATCTCCTTGATCCTCATAATGCCTTTAATCACATAGCAAGGGCTGGACCAGAGGATTCCTTAAGATCCCACACACTCTTATTTTCTTTGATCCTTCTAATTTCTTATTGTATCAGAAACTTCACACTCCAATACAGGATTCTAGCCCTTTTGGCAGCTTTTTACAAGTTCTATTAGAGCTTCACAACCCTAAATAAAGTGTAGTTGGTTTGGTGTAGTCTGCAAAGTTCTATAATTTAATTTCCTCTTCTTTGCAGTAGTGCAATTCCCCTTCTAGAGTCCTGTCTAACAGGCAGATATTCTTATCTGTCCCTGTACTGCCTTATCTGATTGCAGCAATAAAAAAGGCAGATGGATCCAGCACTGGAAGTCCATGGTACCTGGAGGAGAGTGGAGATGTCAGTCCTGCAAAACACAGAATGGGAGGGCAAGAGGGTGTTGAATGTTTCACATCCTTTGCCTGTTTTCTCTTAGATATATTGAGAGATGTGATCAATTCAAGGGGTTTTATAACATTAGAATAAAGAAACACAAAAATCCTCTTTGAATACCTTGAAAACATCTCCTCATTAGAATCTACTGTGAGGCAGTTCCAGAAGCGAACATTTCACCATGTGAGTCAGGAGTAAACAGACACAAGGTGCCAATGCTCAGTTATACGAACCTGTGGCACCTGAAGAAAATGTCTGCACACATCTTAGACATCTTTCAGTAGCTTCAAACCTGTTCAGAAAATAGGAAAAACAAAAACTCAAGAGTGATGGGGCAGTCAGTCACCTTCAGCAGAAAAAAATCCTGTCACTAGGAGCAAGCTTCCCAGCTGCAGCACTGGGACCTGCCTAGAAAAATCCCTTGCTGTTACAGCAGTAATTATATAAATCTTTTTGATGCATTTGTGTCAAAACCATTGATCAAAAAACAGTATTAATTGGACCTAATACACACTTCGGAGGCACCAGAAGGGCATGGCTCGAGGGGTTTAGGGCAGCAGACTGTTTCAGCAAGGCTTCCTTAATTTTGTTGTCATGATTTTGAAGGTGTAAAGGCAGAGAGGAAAGGAAGAGGGAAGAAAAAAAAAAAAACCCAAACCAAAACAAAACAAAAAAAATTAGCAGATTTATAAACTTAACCTTTCCAAAGTGAGTGGTGTGGAAGGTTAAATACTACTGTGGCTGTGCCTAGGCAAACTGAGTACTCTGTGAATGTTTGTGCCTTTGAGAAAGAACACTGAAATATCACGGAGGTACCAAAGAAACCAACTAAAAGCACATCTATTTGTTTCTCTTGGAGCAGACAAAAACCAGGCAATTAATGAGCAAAGGGCTAAATGAACACCCTGAGTTATTTACTGCAAGAAGGTGAAATGTGAGATCCTCAGCACTGCTCCAGCCTTGTGCCAGCACAACTGGTTGCCCTGTCCCTCCAGTAAAAAGCAGGGGCTGCAAGACAGAGTGGGAGGCAGGCACAGACAGGAGGGAGGAGCTGGCATTTGGAAAGTGCTCTGAAGAGTTAAAGCAACCAGAGGAATCTTAAACAAAAACAAAACAACAAAAACGCACTAAGCAGCAGCCCTTACAACAAAAATACATTTCCAAAATTAATGAGATTTTGATAACCTCCCCCCTTTAAAAATGGAATATTTCAATTTTAAAATGTACAAAGACTAAAATCTTCATAAATATCCTATTAAGAAACTTCTGATGCTGTTTTAGATTTTGCATTGAAATACAGTGCATGGAGGTTGCCATAGCTACAAGCAACTTTTTAAATAACTGGTTTCCGTCAGAGCAGCTGCAGTATCCTACAGAAATGAAGATGAAGTGAGGAAGCTGGAAAGAGTCTGACCAAATTCAGGTTCCTAATCAAACGACTCCAAGGTTTTCATAAACTCAACTTAGAAACTTTTAATAAGGGTTCTGGTATTTAGAGAAAATACTGCTCTTTGTTGTTTGACAGGACACCAGGAAATGCTGCCAGCAGTGCTGGAAATCTCAGTCAAGAGAAGAGCTTTGTTTTCATGCTGGAAAACATAAAAATTTCCCCTGCTAAGCCTCAGACTGGAACAAGTCTCCAGGCACCAAGGGATGTGCCACAGCCTCAGCTTTCTCTGCGGGGCTTTCTGAATGAACTGCTTGACTGGCAGCAGCGGGCCTAAAAATGCCCCAAGAGCCACAGATTTCTATACCCAGGAAAAGCTCTTCCTTGCCTGAGCTTGTACAGGAAAACCCAGAACAGAGGAAATGTGAAAAACAAATGAGACTGTAAAGCACTGGCAGGAGGCTTTTGAGGAGAGGCTGTGATTTAGGTGGTTGTGCCTCCAATGGTGTTCAGTGCCCACTGGGCATCAGGAGGCTGTTTCTCCTTCTGTAGGATCTCTCCCTGGCTTGAATAGGCAGAGCAGTGTTCTGTGCAATAGTGTGAGCAGAAAACAAACATTTTTGCACTGAGGGCACCTCTTTGGGGGAGGCCAAATCTAAGGACAACACCAAGAGCCTCCTTTCAACCTGCAGTATATTTAATGGCAAAAGTCCTACAAAACTTCAAATAAAATTATTTTGTGCCCTCAGGCAAGTATGTCCCTGTGTCCCAGTCCATAAAACAAAAAATAAATAAAGAATAAAATGTCGCAGAGGAATACCAAGAGATTTAACTCCATCAAAACAGTAATTGAATTGCTATCTATGGAAGGTGGAAATGCTTGGCTGGGTTTGGGTATTTTTCTAAACAACAAATTAATGATTATTATTAATGACACTATTATGGAGCTGAAAAAAATCATCTCAGTGATTACTGGTTTTATGCACATTGATTCATTTATCTCAGAGGCACCTCCACAGCACAGTGGAAATGCTTCCTCAGGCTAGGGTGGAGATGCTGGAAGTTTCGTGCTGCTCTGCCATCACCTGCACAGCAGAGGAATTTACAGGCAAGCAACAATAAGGATTAATAATTAATTCTTAACTAATATTAAGACAAATCTCCTGGACAAGGTAATTTTATTTCAAATGTGATTCAAAATTCCCTTCACATCTTGAAATGAAACAGCTTCCTTTTCCAATGACTGTACGCTTGTTTGCTCCCAAAATTCTTCTGGGGTAAAAGACAAAGAAAAACAAAGGGGAATAAAGTCAGAAAAAACTTTAAATAAAAGTTAGAAAAATGAAAAAAAAAAAAAAAAAGCTATCATGGCAGATTCTTCTAACAAATTACATTTTTTTACTAATTCCAAATACTCAAGAAAGTGTTCAAGGCCAGGCTGGATGAGGCTTGGAGCATCCTGATCTAGGGGAAGGTGGCCCTGCTCATGGCAGGTGGCTGGAAATGGATGATTTTTCAGATTCCTTCCAAACCAAACCATTCTATGATTCTATGATTCACAGGCTTTTCGGCAGCTTAAGTACTATCTTTAGCACAGAATAGAATTTTTTAAAAAAAGGTGGGAAATTCCCTCATTTTAGAAATTAGATACTTCATGGCAGGCAGAAACAACTCAGTCACTCAGTGAGATCCTGGCACCAGACTGTTCAGCTGGCTTCGGCCAACATCCCTCTCCACATTGGCAGTAAGTGCCAATGAAAGCGGGAAAGTGGGAAAAAAAGAATGGCTACCAGAAAGACAACCCAGTAAATATGTTTTATAATGTAAGTTATTGAAATTTCTCTTTGCCAGCATGAAAATAGGCTAGCAGAAGAGAGTGAGGAAGGGATGCCAAAGAACAGAATTCTGTACTGGCAGCATGTATCCTGTCAAAGGGTCAGACATTCCTGTATATCTTTAGGCATTCACTTTTATGATGTAGAGATTTTTTTCAAGGAAAGAAACAGAAGATAAAGCACAACCTGCTGTATGGTTGAGCTGCCAGAAAAACAGATTGTGAGTCATTCCAAACCACTGATCTTCGTCAGCATATTGCTTTTCAGCCCTGCTGTTTCTTCCCCAAGGCAGGTGAGAGGCTTGTCAAAGCTGTAGAGGCACACTCACACTCACAGGGAAGTGCTGTTTCTCTCAACTGTGCAGACATCAGGATTACTGAACCCAACATAAACTCATCATTTTCCCGGAAGGAAAAAGAGGTGCTAGCCAAAAAGATGGTCCGTGTCTGCAAGAGCTTCCCTGTCCTGGAATACCAAAGAGCAGGGAGGGCAGAGCCATCTCCAGAGCAATGCAGTGCAATGCACAGCCACAGTTTGGAGATGATGCACTGAGAACACCTCCCTGCAGCCTGCACTGAGCCTCTCCTCTGCATCCACCAGGCAAGGCACACACAGGGTAAGGAAGAAATGCAGAGGCTTGAAGAGAGGATGGTGGGTGGGAGGGAGCAAAAGGGAGCAGTGGTCAAAGCCACAAGGCACCTTCTCCCCTTACCTGCAGAGTGAAGCACAACAGCACCTACAGACCAGGCACTGCTGCAGCTTCTCTCTCTGCTGCTTTCCTGTTTGTTCCCATTTTGCTTTTGAAGCAGTTCATCAGGCCCTCCAGCACAGGAGGTTTGCTTTTTTCACCAGATTCAAGCATTATCTTGAAGCAAGGAGAAGAGAATGTTGGGGGATGAGCTAAAAAAAGGAAATAAAATTTAAAAAAATATGGAGAGAGATGATACACAACATACAGGGGAGAAAGGCAAAAATACTTCAAGAGATATGCTCTGCGACAGGCAGGGAAGGATCAAGAACCAAGAAGTGGGGACAGAATATCAGTCAAGGGAAGGGAAAGCAGCAAACCACACAAGCAGTGTGGTGACACTGGGGCACTCTCCTATAAGAAGAAGAAGTATGTAGGTGTTTGTCCTCATTAGTTTGTTGTGAGTAGTTAGCAGAAAACCACAAGTCAAAAAGCAAAAAGCATGCAAGAGAATTCAGGGCTTCTCCATTTTAAGTGTTTGATCTCTAAGGTTGTTAATCTGCAAAATGTAGGTAGCCCTGCTGGTCTGTCAGAGCTGTGCCAGGGGGATTCAGCCCATTGATTTATTCAGAACAAAATAAAGAGAGTGAGATCTGTGAACAAGCACCAGAAGGTGCAATAGATCAGTTTAAAAGAGACATGGAGAGAGTATATCTTTTTAAGAAAACCTTTACTTGTGCCAAAAAGTAGCTTTTAATCTATACCAGCATTAAAAAGTTCAGGTGAAGTCACCTGAATATTTCTGTGCTGAAAAATAAAGTGAAAAATCAGAATTTCACTTTGGAATGAAACATTTGGAAACACAGATAAATCCTCCAGAAGAGATGCAGTCATCAGAGTTGTGATGCTTCAACCTCTGGTGGTTATGCTTGGAGCTGGTAGATTCAGTAAAGATTTAGATCCGTTAATATACCCTGACATGTTGTACATCTGACAGATGGAAAGGAGCCACTGAGTCATTTTACCTTCAGCACTGTGACCCTGCATTGCTCCTATGTGCAGACTGGGGATTGTGAGATCAGGCTGGGCCATCCTGAGACTGCCCCAGTTAAAGTGAAGCAGAATAAACAGGTACAGCAAAGCAAGGCAGCAAAATGACACAGACAGAAGGTTACATTGGTTTGAAAGTGCTCACTAAAAATACTTTCTGTTCTGCTGGAAAGGCACAGCACTGTCAGTAGGACAGCAAAAAGTTATCTGGTTTAAATATATCAAGAATATCCCAAAAGCTGCCTTGTCATGAAAGGCAAGCAAGCCTCAAAGGCAGCTCCAGTAGCCTGGGCCTGAGGAAGAGCACCCTGAATGGTTGGTCACTGCAGTGATGAAAGGCAGGCTTGCATTTGCTTTCAAAATAGCTCTGTACCTGTTCATTTTTATCTGTCCTCTCACTGAGCAGCAACTGTAGAGCACAGAAACATGCAGGCAGTTGTGAAAGGAAAAAAGGCTTGAGAATAATGAACTCTGAGAGCAGCTTTTTCCTTCACCATTTTTCACATGACTGCTATGATCAGAACATATACTTGCTCAGGACACAAATACCATCTAATTTTTTATTACACACAGCCTACAAGACAGTTTTCCTACATGAAAGGCCATCACTCCTGGAGAGCTGGAGCCCAAAGCTAGACAGAGGTTTCCTGACTTTCACCTGGACACAGCCAGTTCCATGCACTCGGGAAGATTCAGCATCATGCAGACGTGGCCACTGCATTTTTGGTAGTGACATCTCATTTGCAGTTTGCCAAAGGCTTGGTGACCTGGTGTGTGAGTTTGTAGGGGGTGAAGAACCACACTCTGGGGGTACACACACAGCTCTGGCTCACCCAGGGTACCCCCTGGCCCCTCCAGTGAGTACAATCACAAGCACCAGCCATCACCAGAGTAACAAGAGCTCTGTATGTGCTCCCCGCCTACATGACAGTGACTCCTACACCCCCCTGTGTTTTGACTCCTTAAGCTTAGTTTGAGACAACATCAACAGTGCTATAATTAGTTCATGACTTACTGTAGGCTTTTGAGGAAAAAAAACCATTACTTACAGCACATTTTTGTTTTGTCACATAGATGGGACTGCAAAGATTTCCATACTCCTTGATTTCATCCATGGCCTTGTTACCACCATGCACACACCACCTTCTCTGCTGCATCCCTGCCCACAGGCTGGGCTTCACAGTGAAGGAAGAGGACGAAGTTTTGCAGCTTCAGGCATCTAATATCCATCACACTGCCTGCATCAGATGTACTGTAAATTGTTCCATCCATCTCTCTTCTTTTAAAGATTTTGCCAACTCTGACCTCAAATTTCATTTCCTCTTCCTGACAGGGGTGATAGAGGAAGATAAAAAGCAAAATTTCAATATAATCCTTTGCTCTGTTTCTCCATCTTGTTTAATGGATATTCTCACAGCAGGAGCTGGTGGAACCAGTGAGCTCTTTCAAGAATTGTAATTTCTAAACTGCACAGTGCACCCCAGACAGCCACAATTGAAACTCTTTAACCTCTAGGACAAAAATTTGTATGAAAACTATATCAGTATAAAGGTACATTTGTATCCACAGCCAACAGTGATTAATATCTGATTTATAATTTTTTGTGTAAATACATATTCAGAATGAAAGGCACATGCCAATTTTAAGCTACTTAGCTGAACATGCTCTTCCTGCACTGTGGGATTTTAGCATTTCTATGCTTTTAAGAGCTTTGTAACACAGGGATAAGATCAGTGTATGATCCACTTTCCTGAGTTGGAAAAATGTAATTTAAAAGGTGTCATTATTGCAGGAAAGAGGTGGAAAGTTCATTGGTAATCATAACTCTTTACATGCTTAAAGATGACAATTACTTTTCCTGATCTCTGAATGAAAAATTTTAACATAGGTCCTCCAAGAAAAAAACATCAACCTGTGACTTGAATGAATTCCCCTACAGAGGGATGTTTGGGCTACCAAGCCCTCAAAGAGCACTTACATTGCCATCACTAATTACACTGGAAACTCCCTAAACCAAACACTTTGGGCGCACATCACTAACCTCAGGAAAGGAAATCTGTGTTTATATAAGCAGCCTGGTTGGCTGATGCAAATAAATAATCTTTATGGTCACAGCTTCTGTCAAAAATGGGTATTTGGCACAAGACAAAGCAAATGAAGCAGTAAGTGCCCAGCAGTGGTACCAAGAGAGCAGGGGATTATCAGCTGGCAAAAACAGTGTCCAGCCCAAGGGAGGTGCAGGTTTTCCATGGTCTGAAGGAGCTCACCACAGCTGTCCACAGGAGAACTGCACCACTCAGCAGTGTCTGGGGACCATCATCCAACCACGATACCTCAGGGATTTCATATGTAACCTTGACAGCAATGAGAGGAAAGAACCAAGCTAATCAAACAGTGAGTAGCAACACAGAGAGCTTCAATCACTACACAGCTATTTATCATGAGAGAGTCAGGCCTTTGCAATGACCCCTCCTTGCTGAAATGATTCACATCAGTTGCGCTTCCTCTCCTGCTTGCCGCTATCACCGTCCAGAAGAGGCAGCGAATGATCAAGTGCTTCTTTGATCTCCTGTGCATGTGAAGACTGAAATATCCAAGCTGAAGAACTGAGCCCCATGGGTCTGACAGCAGATTCAATTACAACCCATGGAATTCAGTTCTCAAAGCTGAGAATAAATGACATTCATTTTCAGGCTGTCCCAACACACAGCAGTATCTCATACTCCTGCTGGCTCTCTCCAGTTGCCTGGCCTTCTTCCAGGGGCTGTAAAACAAGAGTGAAAACATTACTGCAGCCAAATCAGCTGTACCCAGACTGTAGGTCAGAAGCAGAATAATGGCTCCAGGATATATGTTTTGATAAATGAGCTATTTTATATATTCCTTTGACACCAGAAGTGGCCACACACATGGGCACAATGTGTCTTAACACGTTGCAGAATTCCTAATAACAAAAAAAAGTACAGCCAAGGAATATACAGTAAAACATTTTGCACTTTTCTGGAAGCCTCTGAGAATTTCAAAGAGGTGAGTTATAAATTTAGTTCTTTTTTTTTTCTTTGGTTTTTTGGGTTTTTTTTAAAATACAACAACACAGACACAGAGGTAGACTCTTCCAGTCACTCAGCAATCTTCTTAACAAAATAATCCAGCCAGAAGTTCCAAAGAAGGAAATCTGGCACTGGTGCAGCCCTGCAGAGTCACCAGAGTCTGTGTGGCAAAAAGGCAAGCAGAAGCCTTCAGCATTACAGCTGCATGGTTGTGTACTGACACATCTTAGTCAAATGGGACAACCTCATCCCAGGGTGACAATGTCACCCAAAGGCAGATATTCTACACTACAGAAAAACACTGCTAAGACATACTGGAGATCAAAGCTGACATCTTCTACAAGGAAACACCTCGTCACTTCTGACAAACCTAAGAGAAGTCACAAGTTTCAATTAACTACCTGCCCCAAACGGGAAATTTTTGAGGAAAAAAATAGGTTGGATAAGATGTTGGATGATCTGTAAATGAGAGGTTAGATGCATATAGGACTATATATAAACAGTGTTGGGTAAGTTATAAAACAAAAATTCAGATTTATTCAGAACATTTTAAAGATACTTATTTCTGTTCCAGTGAGATGAGGTCTCAGAAAAAAAAATCTCTTCTGTTTCAATGAAAAGAATATTTGGTCTGAAATAAAATATGCAGACATCAAGGGGGAATTTCAGATTAAATCTTTTAGCTTTAAAAACAAAATTTGAGGAAATTTACTTAACAGAATGGTTCAAATAGAATTATTTTGGTTTAGCATTGATTTTATTAAGTTATGAGTATTTTTTTTCAGTGAAGAATCCTTGCTAACACCCATGCCACTTTCCCAGTACATCAGCCTCACATGCAGCAGTGTTGGCAGAAAAGGCAGCAGCGTGCCCATGTCTTTACAGCTCTAATGGTCTTCATAGCTCTAATTGTCTTCTCAGGCTGCTGAACCAGTCAACCACACATCAGAAATTAAAAATATACTTCTTTAACTGTTTCTCTTGCTGGGAGGGAAACCTCTGAACAAACATATTTGCTAAGTAACTGCCATGTGGAACCCACAGCCCAGCTCAGTCCTACGCATCTGTCATTTGACTCTGACACAGGAAAGGAAAACAAAATTAACAAAATTAACATCTTGCTAAGGCCCTCAAACAGGACGAAACTTCATTTGCCACTTTAAAATGAGCTACTGTAGTAATAAATATTGCTTGTCTGATATTTCTAATTTGTCACTGGAATACTGCTTGCTAAGATCACTGCTGAATTAATTAAGCAAGACCTTCACTAGCAGTGTGGCCCTTCTGTGGCAATCCCTCTTCCAATCCCAAGCACAAAAACCCTCTAATGATCATCAATAAAACATCATATCTTAAAGTAGAGAAAAGGTCTGGAAGAAGAAAGGGTGGAAGTGTTTTTCCCTTAGGACAGCCCCCATCCTATGAAAAGTGCATGGCATTTCTACAGAGGAGAAGCTGTTACTGCCTGGTGTGGTCAGCAGCCCAGCTGGGGACAGACAGCTCTGGCACTCAACATTGCACAATCAGGGACATCATAACAAGGGAAAATATGAAATGCTCCTCACTGAAACACAGTAAAAGAGCTGCAGTAGCCCTAAGCTCTCCCAGGCCAGAGGAGCAGCTGAGCATTGGGGTGCTCCCCAGCCCTGGTCTCACAGGAACCTGAAATCCCCTGTCCCCCTGCCTGGGTGAGGTCTTGCAGAGCTGCCTCTTCCCAAGGAGATGGGTTTGGAGAGCAGACAGCCCCAAGGCAGGGAGTCAGGTGAACATGCTCTGAGACTGCTCCACTCCCTCTCAGAACTCTGGGATGTATCTGCCCCACAAGTGTCCCTACGGAGGACAGAAGAGCCCAGCCCTCTAGCAGCACACCAGATGTTTCAGTGAAATCCCTCAGGAAAGGTATGGAAGGGCACATCCTCATAATTCCACAGCCATATTCCAGCTAAGTTGACTTTACAGGTTTTTTTAACTAAGTAGGAGAAAAGGTCACATCCTCTCTTTCAATTTGCCTGCAGAGTTTCATATCATTGCAGTGCATTAGTTATCTCTCATCTTAAAAAACACAATGCCAGTTTCAGCCACACTCTGCTCTGACCCTTCTGAACTTCATATGTGACATTCTCTATCCTTGCACCGTCCTTCCGGGAATAATTCCCTCCCTCTGAGAACCCATTTACTCAAGGATTAAATTCATGCATTTGCAAACAAGAAGACAGCCCATAAAATAATATTGTTCTGCCTTTGCAAGAGCAGTCAGCAGGTGAGTCTTTTCAATGGGCCATAAATCTACTCCTTGGAAAAACACTATTTTGTCCTATTCCAGCAAGGTCCCTTAGTAGCTTGAAGATCTTATTACACCAGATTTAACAATTCCTACAGACAGACACTTAATGGACAATCATCTTATAAAGTTTTACTGCTACACCAAAAGGCAAACCTTTTCAGAGTGATTGAATAATGTTAACTGCCTGAAGATTATTCTTCCATAAGTTTTCTTTTTACTTAAATATGTTTTAACAGGAAAAGAACATAAAGATCCTAAAGCCGTCACGTTACTGCAATGTGTAAATTCTCTGCATTTTCCTTACCATTCCCTAATTTTATTCTCTGTGCTGCCAATACAACCTTTCTTTTTAGTAAAACATCTACGTTTGTCCAAACATAACCACAGAGTGAGATTTTAATATTTTTTAACCAGTCAATTATCTACTGCAACTTCACGTGAAATCCAGATTTCAGCTCCCTAAACGAGCTCATCATGGGTGGTAATTAATTAACACAGATGGGGAACTTGAAATAAAATATGAATATGGTCACATTTCATTAGGAGCATAAAGCATCTTTTTCATTTTTATTTTGTTAAATACATTTTCCCCACAGCTAGCAGAAAAAATTCATGTCTCACAGCTACCCTGACAGCTGGGTAGTTGAAACAACAGGGTGAAATGGAAGATGAAGTTATCCAAGAGATTTTGAATTTTTTTTAAAAAAGAGAAAAACTCACAGCTGGGAAGGAGCACGGTGGCACCAGGGGCAGGCAAACACTGGAGCCCAGCAGAAGCTCTGAGTTCAGCAGTGTTGGCTGAGCTGCAGGGCAGAGCTGGAATTTCAGCGCAGGCCATGGGCTGTGTACTCTGCAGAGCCCTGCAGGGGAGTTCTGCTCACTGGACAAACCTCGAGCATCCCCTGCAGCAGCTCCAGATCAGCCTCACACTGTCAAAACCTCTGCCCAGTGTCATGAACCAGAGTTCAACCTTTAAAACCCAAACGTTTGGTCTCCTCCATTTAAAAATTACCAATTTCTTTCATTTCACCCTGGCCCATCTTTTCCCATTCAGCCCAGGACAGGCAGCCTCATTTGTTTTCCACAGTAATTCCAATTCCTGTAAAAGCTGCCTGGTGTTTTTTTGGCATTTTATGGGCTGTCTTCTTGTTTGCAAATGCATGAATTCTCTTGTCTCCATTTTAATCGCATTTTCCAACACAATACTTTGTGAAACAAACCATTTTTCTTCATGGAAGATAAAAATGATTGCATATTCCATTTCATTTTTTGACCTAGAACTTACTGATTTTTTTCTACATTTTTCCAATAAATTGGAGAAAGAATACATGGCAAAATTCACATTAGGTATAAATCACTACGAGAAACAACATTTACACCGTCAGCCATCTATATACGTTACAGCTAGTAAAAACACTAGTATCAAAAGTGCATAATGAAAAGTTATTTCCTATTTTTAAAAAGTTCTGGCTAACAGCCATAATAAAGACTTCTAATACTAAGTATTATTTTTAGTAATCACTATACCATTTACTTACAGTGTAGTTACAATATAGTAGAGTTTCATTTATACTCAGCCATAATAAGTCACAGCCCTGGAGACAATTTCAGCAAGCTTTATGTATCAAAAAATACAAACTTTTGTGGGCTCCATGTTCTGGCCTTTTTATGTCTACTTTCAGATGACAGGATGAAGCTTAGTGTGGAAGAATGTGGCAGTCTAAAGCACATATTCTGCACATTGACACAACTGCAGTAACAGCTGTACTAACAGTGCCCAGATGTAAGAAATTGGAAAGCCAATTTTCAGTGTGCTGACAAGGGCAATGAGAACTGAGATGTTAAAAGCCCTCGCAACTGCTCAACCTCTAGCTATTCTTTCTAATTTCAGCAATAAAATTTTACTGTAAAACAAGAAGTTTCACACCAGCTGACTGAGGACAAAGCAAAAGTACTAACTCTTCAATTACAGAGCTGTCCCAAACCCAGTGACACTTCCTTCCTTGGTCAGGAGATCTGATAACCGTGCCCAGGGCAGATGCTGGAGGTGAAATATGAGCTGTCTCCAGCACAGTGGTAACTGTTCATGAAATAATTGCTGATAAATGCAGTGGAACAGTGCGAGCTCAAAATGATAGGTCAATAAGTATGCTTCAGAAATAATCTAAACATCCAAAATAGGAAGATATTTTTAAAAAATAAATAAATAAACAGGAGAGAGTAGATAACAATTTCTTCTTTCTTCCCAATTTACACATTTTTAATAATTCAAGAGTACTGGCAATGATTCTTCTGTTGAAAGTACACAGTTATTTACAGTATTTGTCACCACATAACTACTAGACTATATTACTAATAGAAAAATGGTTACACTCTGTATAAGCAGTTAAAAACCAAACAGGCAAACATCAATTAATCACCTTTTTGTAACTCTTCCTTAAAAAAAGGAATGTGATCATCACGTAGCAAGGAATTTACCGGGAGAAGCACACTATAATAAACAACGATAAAGTTAGTAATCCATTAGAAGCCAGAGATTTCTTCAAACAGTTTTTTTTTAATATATAAACAATTAAAATACAAAAGGCTGCTGTATTTATATTATAACTATACTGTCATTATTGAAAATAAAGTACTCTAGGATGAGCAAACATACATACGTGGATGGTTTCAATACTAATGCACTGAAATAAACTAGTGTAATATTAGAATAATGAAACAGCTCGAACAGTGTGGAACTGGCCAGCGTTAGTTCAGAGGTCCCTGATCTCTGAGAGCAAAGATTTGTGACCTAGATAAGGCACCTGAGCCCTGCACTCTATTCCCATGGAATGGCTCAGCCCATGGGCTGTGAACACTGCTGCCAGACCCTGGAAAGCAGCCCATGATCCACTGTGTTTAGAGGATGAAAAACTGGGAGTCTGTTTCTGGAAGCTTCCAGGGACGGTCTGCAGGTGTATGTGGCTCCTTTCTGGGCACGTGAAGTGGTCCAAGATTTTTGTTTTGAAGGGTGTCCACTAGCAAAGGCTGAGGAATGCTCCCCTGCAGCCAGCCCGTGGGCACCTGGTGTTTTCCTCTGGGATACACTCACCTCTAGTCAAAAATTTACATCTGTTCTCCTTGAACTCATCAGATCTCATTTTAAAGAAAATAATTTAGGTATTATTTAGATTCAACATGAGCACATCCAGAATATTTAGGCAAGTATGTTGTCTGCAACTAATGATTCCATTAATAACTTCAGATCACTAGAGTTGCCAATAAGGACTTGGATACCCAGTGTATATTAAAGGTCTAAATACAGTTTTGAAGCAATATTTTTCAGGCTTCTCCTTGATGAATCCCCCAAGACCATCCCAGGTAGTCATTGATATATTTGAAACCTCTGTCTTGCAAGAGTCCCCTGGAACTGGAACCCTGGTCCCTTGTCCTGCTGCGCTGACAATCCTCAAATCCCTCTCCCCAGAACTCCAGCCCTGCTTGTCCAACAACTGTTTTGAGAACTGTGAAGCCCAAGGCAAATTTAGATGGAGTCCAGGTATTTGAAAAGCTGCAGAAGAGAGAGCAGCTAGATTTGCTCATGAAATTAGGGAATTGGTTCAACAATAATACACAAGATCGATTTCAATCATGAAAACCGATGTTCATCCTCTCTTTTGGGAAAAGATGGATAATGTGTTCATTTTGACTGATAAAAAGGCATTTTAAGAAGACCAGAAATTTTTATCATCAAAATAATTCACATTTTCATCATCATTTCCCACAGAAAAACATTCACTTCAACATTCTCCCAGATGAAGATGAAATGCAACCAAAGCTATGGCAATTAGTATTTTTTTAATCCACTAGCCAAAATGAAGAAAAAGAAATTGTAGGAAAAATGTCATTTGGCTAAATCTGGAATAATTTTTAAAAATTGTTTTCTGAAAATAAAACACGTACATTTGCGATACATTACATAATATATTTTGGCCTAAAACCAAAAAAATGCTACTTCTTTTGCCGTTATTATTTTCACATGTGAGCAATTAAGAAAATGCAAACAGGCTTTTTTTAAAGAAAAAAAGAAAGTTTAGTTCCCAAAATGTTAAAACGAATTTACTTCTTGATTATTTACCCAAGACTACTTGCTGTACTCAGGTGAGCTTTGTAAATAATTTCACTTCAGTCAAAATTGCATTTTTCAGTAAGCAAAGTAATCAGAAAAATGAAAGAGTAACTGTGCCTGTCTCTAATCATGCTAGTGCAGGGAGGGGAGCTGCCTTATCCTGCAAACTCCAGAAACCTTTCCTGCACCAGCCCAACAGGGAATTTGTTGGAAACTCCACCACAGAAGAGTGGTGATTTCTCCATCCCTTTTTTCCATGCTCCAAAGCAAAATTTGGATGCTTAGATAAGCTAGAAGCACATATAAAAAATTAAAATAAACCATTACAAAAAAGGAAAGAATTGATGTGAAAGAAAACCAGGGATAGCCAGTCAAACTCTTCTGTCACAGTCAAACACTGTAGTTTCTAAATCAGTAGCATTTGATGAAAAGAAAAATATACATCCATTAACTTACATCTTCTCCCTGTTTAAATAGTTGTTGTTTAAGTGGGTGAAGATACAGATTTAAAAGAAAAAATTAATATATATAAATCATAATTCAAGGAAAATATTAATGCACATAATGATACCATCACCCCTTATTTCTGAATTCCGTTGGATTTGGAAAAAAGTCAACAGCATTAGAAGGACAAGAGAAAAAATTCCTGGGTGGTGAAGAGAAGCACTAGAAAAGGTGCAGTTTCCCTGACACAACAGTATTTAAAATCATTTTAAATTTCTCATCACTTTAGCATAAATATAACTCAAAATTACTTCAAGGACTTGATATTCATTATGTTGCATTTACAGAATGTAAATCCATCAAAGCTGACAGAACTATCCTGGTTCAAAACTGGAGGAATTGAAGAAGTTGACATTTTGATTCACTCTTTAATGTGCAAATTACCTTTCACGTATACAAAGTGTACTGGTGCTCAGGCAGAAGACAAACATGTAATAAATCAGCTTACATTTTTTTCGGCTCTTACTCACAGTGGAATCCCCAAAATTCACTTTATTTTATCTTTTTCCCACTCTTCAGCTTTTTCTCTTCCATTTTCCTTCCTCCTCTTCAATCAGCACAGGTTTGCATTTCTCGTTTTCTATTTCACTCCACTCTGTTCTCTACGGTGGAAAGGCAGACAGACAGACAGCAGGGACAGAGACACCGCCAGCCCAAGGTAACCTCCTCGGACTCCCACACCCTGGAGGTTCTGATTCTCTCTCAAAAACATTTTAACTTTATAAAGGGAAGGGAATCAAAACTCATTTGCATATGGGTTCATTCCATCTCTTCAGCTCACATGTTTCTAGCTCTGGAAAGTCCCTTTCTGATTCCCTGGCTGATACAGAGCCAGGAGGGTAACACAGCACAGGGAGAGATGAGAACTCTTCTGCTGACCTTGCAAGAGGGGCTGCGCTGAAGCACTCCATTCACCTCGCTCAGAGGGCTCAGCTGGGAGATTTGGGTGCTGTTTCTCCTTTAGATTTCAAGGCTCAGACCATGCATGCAGAGGTAAAGGCTCAAATCAGAGAAACCCCCACTCTTGCACAGGAGGAAGCTCTGGTCAGGCGCTCGATACTTCAGCTTCCTGTCTGTACACTACGCGGTCTCATCTGGGGAAATCCTGAAAACATTATCAGATGCCTGATAAGCTCTTTAGCTTTCAAGTACATAATGATTCAGTTTCGGTCAAAACCTCATTTGAATACAGTTTTAAAGTCTAAATAAAAAGTGAGACTCTAAAGGAGAAGACATTAGACTTGCAGCCCAACATCTGTGGCATCCAAAACAATGTGGCTGATGTTTGATAGCAGCATAAACAAATCTACTTCTTCATATCTGCACCAAGATGGTCAGAGTGTGTGTTCAGCTTATTAAAAAGAAGTGGAATTAGATGTCTGGTTAATTAACACTTTTATTTATCCACAAACACAGCAGAAGCAGCAGCACAGATTGCTTACTGCATTCCAATGTTATTCACTATTGACATGAGGCAGATTCTTTCTGAGAGAAGTGTTGCTTAAAACTCTGGTGCCCACTACTCCCATGGGCTTTTCTGCCAAAGCTGGCAAGTGACAAGACTTGTTTTGTTACATGTAGACTCCTATTTACCAGGCATTACACAGGTTTTTCCAAACCTTGTTCACAGACTCAGAACAGGTTGACAGCATTTAACCCTGGGGATTTAGCCCTGGAAGAGTAAACCTCCACCACCTCCAACGCTTTCCAGTTCAGATGGGTACTTTGTGAGGATTCACCCACAAGAAATCACACCCTCTCCACTGGTTGCCTTCACCCTAATCAGGCCAGGGGACTGTTCTAGAACACATTCCAGGAGGTTCTCCTTCACACACAGCTTCCAAAGACAAAGAAATGCACTCCATCTATGAGTCTGGAAGCAAATAGGAACATTTTCCCATATATTACATGTCTGCAAGCAGAGGGAGCACACTCCCAGCGCAAAAAAATCCAGATCAAACACTTACCATGACAGCTCTGATGTTTTCTGCTGCACTCACCCCAAGGGTTACCACAAAAGCATGTACACATATGTATCAGCTACCTTGGAGAAGAGGAAATTTTGAAAGATATTTATTGTTAATAACCACATTTTTCTGAGTGAGTACAGAAGTTCAGGCAGTCCATACTCAGGGAAGAAATATGGACCATCTTTTGTTTCATCCCAAGATCTGGTTTACTGATCTTCAACTAGGCTAAAACACAAGTTACAATTTGCTAGAGCAGAGGTTTCAGACACAAAACCATTCACCATATTTTAATACCCACATCAAAATATACAACAGCAAAGACAAATTCCAAAAGCATGTGAAACTGGGATTTTGCTTTTCAGCAGCACGAGAGATCTGATGGGCTAAAAAAATACCATTGTCTGAGCTCTCAGATGCTGCCCTGGGTCACGTTTGCACACAGAGAAGGCAAGGCTCTAGTAGGACTTATCAATAACAATGCTTAAATGAATTTGAATGAGTCATTGCACAGGAAGAGAGGAACAGTGAAATCTCAGGTTGGGATTCAGCTGTATCTGCAGTGCTCACTTGTACAACTTTAAAAATGCCTCCTCACTCTAGTCTTGGATTTAAAAACTTCTTCGCAAAAGACACTGAACTAAATTAATATATTCCCTGCTGAGCAGTACATCCTTGCTGGTTCTTTAAGTAAAGATAATGTAGGTTTCCTGTGTCCCAAAAGGTAAGTGTCATTGTGTGCATGTGTCACAGCTGGATAATCTCCAGCAGAGAGCAGCTGAACAGAACCCAAGTCCCTTGGAGAGCCCTCAGGACATCTTCCAAGCAAAAGCAGGGAAGCGCACACTAAAGCCAAAACATTTACTGAGGCCTTTAGAGAGCAAGGATGACAGGACAGGTTCTTCACTTTGTGAAACAAATGCAAGGACCAAAGTGAGGGAAAAGGAAGTTAGTACAGAGTGGAAGAGACTGGCAGTATGTTGTGCGCTGCTCCTGACAGCTGACACTAGTCAGGACATCATCATCTTAGCATCTCATCTGGAAAGTTTTGACTAACTGAATTTCTCTTTTGGCAGGAAGTCTAGGTCTCAGCCTAACTGAGTGGCTGGGATCTCTTGAGACAATATTATGTTAAGCCAAGCAAGATAACACCACAGCCCTTTGTGCAGTACCCTCAGAAACACGTGCATGTTAATGCAGTGCGTTTTAAGGGCACTAAATCACAGCCCAGGTGCCAGACCACCTAAGAGTCCCAGCTTCTCTGCTCTATTTACTGCTGTTCACTGTATTCTTTATCAATGAGAAGCTGAATTCCTTCTTCCACCAAGGGAGAGGGTCCTCCCAGAAGGGAAGATCTCTCCCAAAATCTTTACAGAAGTATAAAACATGCAGGCACCAGAGATAAATCATTCCTGTATATAAAATATCTTCCACAAAAATACAGGCTTCAGAAAGCAGAGTAGACATACAGTAATTTCATGCATGATTTCATAAATCCTTCATCCTTGCTTAGAGTATTTCTTTGTGACAGGCAGTGAGGTATGAGTTATGAATCCCAACAGGAGCTGGAGCTTAGTCCCAATGAAAACTGCAGCAAAATCCTCATTACTTTTGAAGAAACTGGAATTTCTTCTTCAATACTCTTAAAAGCAAATGTTCACTTGGTTTCCCACGAGAGGTTAGTTCTGTGGGTCTTTTGCTATGATACAGAGCCTTATACACATACATATATTATTCTTTACTTTTGTGCATCTAGTTTTCTAGTTTCTTTAAGCTGAATTGACTTACAAATTTGATGAGGTCTCCCTCTGATTTCTCTCTCATTGCTATAATACCCAATATATTGAAGAGAGTTTGAGCTGACAGAGAAACTGAGAAAATACTTTATAAATCATGCACCCTTCACAGACCACTTTGCACATTTACAGAGGCTGTGGTCATATCACAGCCAGGTAGGATTTGATCAGCCATTTCACTGCCCACTGGGACAGGTGTATAAATTAGAACACCGTACTCCTACCTCTTATGCAAGCATTGAAGAGCTGTCAGGCATGCCTGGGTAGCAGAGAGGAGAGGAGAGGTAGAAATAGCTCTTCTGTGTACCCCTGATGACCTGTGCAGCCTCCAGGAGCCAAAACTCTGCTCATGGACGGGGCTCACAAAGAAAGAGGAACGTGCCAAGACAGGAGAGCTGCAGCACCCTCCATGACATGTTTTTCTAAACTGGGAAATGTTCCCAGTAGGAAATGCCTGCTGAGATTCATACAGAGGCATTAACCTTCCCCCTAGAGCCTGTTTGTGTACATGAGTGCATGCACATGCACATATTTCTAATCCTAAAAGAAGATTTTTGCTCCACAGATGCACAGAGGGCTGGGGTGCTGCCAGAATAGCCCACAGCCCCTGCAGCTTTGCTCTGTGTCCCCCATGACAGCCAGATTGCTCTTCCCTGTGCCTTAAACCTGCCAGAGTTGTTCTACTCAGGTTTGTCAGTCTTTTAATTATTTTCCTGTGACTGGCTTTAACATCTGTGAAAACAAGAGTCTGAGAGACAGTGAAACAGAGTCAGACCCCACACAAACCACAGTGCACCCAGAGATTTGCTCCCACACCTGCATCCTGACCCCCATCTCCTCTCATGCTTCCCTCCCCAGGACAAGTCCTCAGCTTGCCTGCACCCTGTCCTTATCACAAATAGTGCTCCCTGAGATGAATGCAGCATTTCAACAGGCTAAAACATTTCACTGCTGCCCTGTCAGCCAGCTCAAGTGAGAAGAAAGTGATGCAAAGTAGCACCAGGCAGCATGGTACCGTTCCTCTCACAAACTTCATAAATGGCTTCACTTTGCAGTCAGAAGTTAGAAAACAGGAAGGTTTCAAACGAGTTACTAAGGCAGGAAGTGAGTCAGCCCTGAGCAAGAGGGACAGCAAAGAGCAACCCCTTCCACTGCAGACACCCAGCCACAAACATGGAGCCAGGCACCCAGAACCAGAGTGAGCGAGCCTGAGAGCAGAAAGCATAAGCAGGGCAGGGACAGGGAGGAAATGAGATTCCTTTTCTCCAACCACAGCCCAAAGGAGGGAAGATTTTATCCATCCAGAGGACTGTCTGCTAACTAGCCTTCCTTCTCCTTGCAGTCCTAACCACCAAGCCACCAGCCCATCCCCTCCCATCCCTGCCCAGGCACACCAAGGCCTCCTGTGCAGTTCTGCTCAAGAGCAGTTCATAAGAGTCCTCCAGAACAGCTCAGCTGTGAGTGGGACTGCAAGACTCCTGGAGCATCGGGAAATTTGAATCCTGGCCTCTCACACACTCATTTAGGTACTTGCTGTTGGAAATAGAAACACCAACACTTCCTCCTCAGCTGCCATCCCACTCTGCCTGCTTCCACATGAGACAAAATTGCTCTGGAAACAGTCCCATCAACCTCCACACAATAAGGAGGCCAAGGAGCATCTTAGCTTAGGTGTAGAGAGGACTCTAGCTACTTGCCTAGAAACAGATGTACATCAGAGAATTCATCTGCAGCAAACAGAGGAGCCATAAGCCACCAGTGCCATCACAGCTCGGCAGCTTATTATGACAGGAGTTCTGAGGATCTGCATTTTGGGGATGGGTACAAAAGAGGCCCAGTCCTTTTTAAGGTGTACCTCCAGGCACAAAAATTACACCTAAAAATAGAACCTAGAATTCACACAGGCAGAGTTGAAAATTAAACTCTATATACTGGACAATATTCTCCATCACATAAAAATGTTGCACTCCTGGATGCAGTGTCAGGAACAACATTTGGGCCTTAAAGCCTGGACAGTCACACAAGCACTGAAACCCTACATGGATAACAACCCCCCACCAACATTTGCAGGTTCCTAAACAGCATAGAATTACTTCAAGGACTGGTTGTTTCTCAGATGTTGTATCTGGTTTACTCTACCAGCTCTGGTATCTGCATCTGTATAAATGTGTTTTCCTCTGTTTCAAACATGTTGTTGAAGATATTAGGAGGACAAATGATGTTTTGCTCTCTGTATTAATCAGAAAACTAGGATGCTAATTCCAACTGGGAAAAAAAAAAATCTGGAGAATGACAGACAGAATTGGCTGGGTTCCAGCACTAGAAAAGGCCCTTGCCTGTCTGCTTTTCCTGATAATAATCTTCTGTAAAGCATCAAATCACTGTAGCAAAAGACTTAAGAATCACAGCATGGTCACACACACCATGTGGGGGAACCAAGGGAACAACATGAGCTTCCTTGGAGCAACTAGATTTCAATGCAAAGCATTTCCAAATCCTTCCTAGTTTCAAAAGACAGGGGAAGTTATGCACAGAAGAAAGCACTTCAGAAGATTTTTAATCCTTGAAAGAAGCTGTTGACAACTTGTTATCTGAACAAGAAAAAGGCTGGGACAAGACTGGGTAGAAGGTAAAAAGCAAAATCCAGAACTTAGTTGCAACTTGCAAGTTTTGAATATCTTCCAGTGCAATAATCATTCTTAGAAAAGTGCTGTGCTTTTGGAATCAAGTTTTCCACAGGAATGTCCCCATTCTCATTCTCATTTTGGCTTTTTTCTCTCACACATGCTTTGAGAGGTCAGCAAACTCCCGGAACCAGGGATGACCAAACCAAAAATGAAGTTTAGTAAACTAGTTTATTTAGCAAGTTTTGTAAGTCAGTTTTGGAATTAGAAGTCTTGGATTCATAATAAAGGGACTCTTTAACTGACAATTTTAAATACCTTAAAAAATTATAAGCTCCTTCACAAAATCTGGGAGAGGAAACATAATAGGCTCTTCTCCCAGCAAAGGATCACACAGCTGCTAAAAACAGCTCTCCAAGATTGTATATTATTTAAGAAGGAATGTGATGGACAAGGACTAGACAACACCTAAATAGCCTTAGGAAGAAAACCGTATAGACAAAACCTTCAAGCTGAGAAGAAGTTCAGAGAAAAGAGCTGTTTGCTACTGGATATGTTCAAGTGAACAGAACTTGATACGTTCACCTGAAAATAAGCAGAATCCATCAGAGAGAATCACAACTTATTTCTCTTGCCTGGAGTTTCCACAAGCAGCAGGTACAGAAACACAATTTTGGTTAATTGTATTTTTAAAAGGAGGTTGCTATCTGCTGAATGAAATTCAAAATCCTCTGAACTAATAAATCCAGTGGCACCTTATATCCGATTAAAGAACAAGATGATAGGTTACTTAAATATGATGTTAATTTATTGATTCTCAAAACTGGAATGATTTTGGTCACCTGGCTTACAGAAAACTGAAGCCAAATAATAGATTCACATTTGGTTTTCTTTGGGTTTTGTTCTTATTCCAAAACTGAGTCATAGAGACTTTGAAGAACCTGCACTGGAACAACAGCCAAAGAAAACACTCCTGTTTTGGAAATCAGATCTGCTGAGAGCAGATGTTCCCAGATGAGGCCATTCCAGCACAGAGGGTGCCTGTGCCTGCTGTGACCTGCCCTGGGCCACAGCCCATCCCTCTCAAACATGATGGTTCAGCAGCACATGGAGTCATCTCTGTGTCCTTGCCCAGCACAGGCATTCAGTGCTGCTCCTCAGGCCCTGCAGGCACCTCTGACACACGGATTGCTCACACCTCCCAAATCATTTCAGAAGGACACTGGCCATGATCGATATCCATTCACAGGCTGGGAGAGCTGTGTGCTTGCCCTGCAGAGCTGAGGGTTCCCAGGGCCCTGCAGTTGGGATTCCCTAGGAACATCCCTTGCTGCAGGGCCAGGATATTTGGACTGTGTCTCTGAGGACAGCCCAGAGTGTACCAGAGTGGAAAGAAGGGGAAGATTTGCACTTCATAACCCCAGCTCAGCCCCATCTCCTCTGCATTCCACTGAGGGATGGCTCAACTCCTCTCCGCCTTCTGAAGTGCACATGTACACTGCAGCTAGGAAAAGCACTCCAGGCAAAGAGAGTATTTCCAGGGACTTTTCCTAAAACCCGCTAACATCCAGCATCCCAGACGGCTGATTCCAGAAGATTAATGCAGCACCTTGCCTAGATGTCAGAAAAAATTGAGCAGCAGTGGAGGGAAAAGTAAAAAAACACGAAAAGGCCGCCTCCGCAGCTGTGCAGCCGTGGCCCTGGCACCGCTCACAGGGAAAGGTCTGCTTGCGTTTTGAAGAAAGGGTCAGCCTCCGCCTTGCGGGAAGACAAGGCTCTACATTCCGCACCAAGGAGAGCTCTCTGTCTCTGCGGTCCGTGTCACACACGGATTGCTGCCGCAGCCCCGCGGTCCCGGTCCGGGGCTGCTCCCGCGGCTCCGCTCCGGTCGTGGCTGCTGCGGGCACACAGCTCCGCCTGCCGGAGCCTCAGCATCCCCCGCATCCCTCCTTCCACCTCCGGCTCCCAGGGCTCGGTACAGGGCACTGCCTCCTGACCCCGGCTACTTTAGCGCCCCGTACTCCTCGCAGCAAGAGCTGGCAGACGAGTCAGACATGCAGAGTTACCCCTCTGCTCCTGATCCATCACAGCCCCACACCAAAGCTCCCCAGAAGCTACAGCCGAGGGCTCTTGATCTTTTCACAGCCATGCCGCACAATCCCAGTGATAACACTCGGTGACAACATCATCCCAACTGTTGGTGTGGCAAGATCCAACTCTATCTCCACTGCCTGTTCACCCAACGAGCCTTCCTACCCCACATACAATACGAAACCTGACACTTTAACTAATTTTCATGTTGCCACATGACTAATTTTCATGTTGCCTTCAGTGCATTCAGTCGTGTGCCTGTCTCCAAAACTGTGACCAAATGTAATACACAAGTTTTTGTAAACCATTTGAGCACAACAGGCCCACCGTGCTTTAATCTTTTCCCAGACTGCAGTTAGAAGTAAATTTATAAAAAAAAAAACACTTTTCTCACATGCTTTGCAAAGTCATATGCAAAAATAACTGGGATCTGACACACATTTAGATCCCAGCCAGTTACTAAATATATAGTCTGTATATAACCTGTATATAAACCTCATTACAGACATGTTGAGGGGGGCAGTGCCTGAGTCTCTTAGAGCATAGTTAGTATCACCCTAGAGATACTTAGGAGGGCATTATTGTATTGCTACTACAGTATTTTCCTACCAGTAAAACTGCAGTGATTCTCAAAGTTATGAGATTCATGGCTTTGCTAACCCTGGAGAGACCAACTGCCTCCAGGCTTCTCATTTCTGTTCTTTTTAAATAAGGCAAGATAAAAAGTTCTTGGCTGATGGACTGTTGCCTGTAGTACCAGGGCACAGGCACTCTGAATTCCTCAGTGCCCACTCTGATCCTCCATTTCCTGTTAATGAGGCACTGAGGCCATCGCAGCCACCTACACTGTAACGTACCAAAGGCAGGCATGCACCACCACAGCACTGACTGCAGGCTGAGCAGCCCTCACAAGGCTGTCACCACGGTGCCACCCACTGCCAGAACACTGCACACAGCAAGGATTACCTGATGTGCACTGAAATAACTTTACTCAGCCTGCTAAGAGATTGTTTTCATGTGCATCTCCAAATTCTCCCTCCAGTAATTCAGGTAAGGGCTTAAAGTGACTCTCACAGACAGAAGAGTTCCTTTGCAGAGTGATAACCAACTGAAAAGTGTCCCTACTCTGTGCATTTCACTACAATCATGCACTCATGAGGTCTATAGCTGTGCAGCTGCCTACCAAGAGGCCATGTGATGGCACTGTGTAACCAGTTTCAGTGCCTCAGTTATAGGCATTTTTCTGTAAAAAGAAGTCTACAGCTGCATAAGAACCCAACATACACCACCTTAGCCACTGTGAAGAGTAAACAAGTTCAAAGTGAAATTACCAGAAGAGTATCAGCTCTAATGCTTACTAGACACTAACACTAGATACACAAACTGGTTCAAACCCTTGCACGTTCAATGGATCAAGTTAGGCAGTGAGATCAGAAGGATTTCAACCTATCACACACTCTCCAACCAGCAGGTACCAGCTCCTAGATATGGGTGACAATAGGGTATTATAGTCTTGCTTAGAAGCTTATCCAGGCTCTGCTTTACCTTCTTGTCAGATAACCTCCTCCTCAAAGCTCTATTTTACCACCTACATCTTGGGCTCACTGAAAAAGGACAAGTACAATAGGATATAGGTTAAACTAGCCTTTATTGAAATATAGAACTATATGAAATTTGACCTCAAAAGAAACTTAAGAGCACACACTAAACATCATAAATTGGAGGTGGCATGTCAATGATCTCATCCAGGGTAGCAAGGAAGTCAGCAGTTGATTGTAGGAGGTCTGTAAGTTAGAAATAAATCAAATCAGTTTCTCAAACTCAATGCACACTAACATAAGCTAGCTTCCAGCAGCTCAAGCATAAACCTCTTGAATAAGCAAGGGAAAATTGCTTCATTGTATAAGCCAATGCCACCTAACTGATCAGTTTGCAATGCACCACAAAAGATTGCTCAGTGTACTGCTTTTTGCTGGCTAATTTTCTTCACAGTCACTGACAGGGGCTGTGTTTTGGATTTGTGCTGGAAGAGTGTTGGTAATTCAGGGATGTTTTCATTGTGTGAGCACTGCTCAGCAATAGTTGTGGCCTTTTCTGCTCCTCACCCCACCAGTGAGGAGGAGGCTGGGAGTGCTCAAGCATTAGGAAGGGAGCATAGCCAGAACAGCTGACCCGAATGGGCCCAGGGGATATCCCAGACCATATGGTGTCATGCTCAGCAGATAAAGCTGGGGGAAGAAGAAAGGAGGGACATTTGGAATTACAGCACTTTTCTTCCCCAGCCCCCATTGCATGTGATAGAGCCCTGCTGTTGTGAGGATACTGAACACCTGCCTGCTGATGGGAACTGAATGAATTCCTTGTCCTGCTTTTCTTAAATGCATGACTTTTGCTTTAGTTATCAAAACTGCTTTTATCTCAAAACATGAGTTTTATCACATCTTCTGATTGCTCCCGCATCCCACAGCAGAGGAGCAAGTGAGCAGTCATGTGGTTGCAGCTGAGTTAAGCTGTAAGTCAGCAACGCCACTCAGACAATTGCCTGAACTGGCAGTGCTGGGCAGGTGCATTGAGCTTGACTACCCAGCAGAAGCTGTTTGATACTGGAGCACTGCTCTGAGAGTTTAGACAGCAACAGCAATTCACTGCAGGAGCCAGCTGCCTTTCTGCCCTAACCACTGATGAGCATTGTGTGTACTGAAAATCATGCAAAGTTTCCACTTACTGGATTCCCATGAAATCTCTTCAATCTTCACAGGTGAAGGAACTGTGTTCACACATCTGTCATATGTCCTCTCAAATACCATGAGGGGAACACCACACAGGTTGATATTGCTTAGTTTGTGTTCTTCAGGAAGATCAAAACTCTCAAAATCTGTTTAAGAAAGACTGTCAATATGCAGTAGCCTGGGAAGCTGCAAACTCCTCTAGACTAAATGAAATAAGAGCCAATCTAAAACAACATAACACTCTCCTCTTATTTGCTTGCAGTTACAAATTTAGATGTCCATGAAATCCCATACACCAACCCTGATAAAAACACTAGACTGCTTAATAGAATTGATAACATAAAGCAGTCAGTAACTTCAGCAAGCAAAGCATTGTTTCAACAACACCACAGTCTTTGGCACAGTAATTTTCACACACTTACATCCACATGAAGAGGAAAGCTTTAAGGACAAACTTTGAAGGACTGAGATCAAATATCTAAAATGGGCTGGCCTAAGAACAGATTTAGAAGTTTCATTTTCAGCTATTATATCCTACAGCAGTAGAAATCTCTTCAGTTACTTATAATCTTGGCACATGTATTCTTTTAAATAGTTGTCTACTAGTCACTATTTCATGAACTAAGAAGCTAATACATGGTTATTTGGAACTTGTTTCCTGTCACCACAAAAAGAGACTCAGAATAACAAATCTGAGGCACAGCCATTACTGTCAGAAATACCACCTCACTCCTGTTGAAGTATTTCAGAAGCACCCTTATTTCAGGAGAAATGCAATGCTGGCTTGTGTGCCACAGTGGCTTGGACAAATTCTTAGAACAATGCCATTGCTCACGAAAGCCTTACTGTTAGTTTTAATAATTACATCAATAGTTCTTACCTTGAGGATCCAAAGGAAACATATTTTCTATTTCTGGCCAATCTTCTTCAGCCACTGTATGGCAGCTTTCTAATCCAGGCTTTTTGTTAGTCATAAAAAGAGAAAGTGACATTATTTGAGCTACTGTACAATAATTGTAGAATATACTGTAGAATAATTTTCTCTCCCTATCCCATTAAGGAGGGAGTGAGGGAACACCCGTGTGGTGCTTAATTATGCTAG
>VWYP01011387.1:4067-27953 GCA_013400435.1 Pycnonotus jocosus
GGCCTTGTTTTATATCACACGCTGCACTGGGATTAGAAAATAATTATTTTTCCCCTTTTAAAGTAAGCAGATTATCATGCTGCTAATTATTCTCAAAGGAATAGAAGAGATGAGAAAATAATCTAAAACTTTTCCTGATGGAACTGAACTCATGACTAAGCTTAATAGGCTCATTATAATTGCCAACAACTTTTGCTTTGCTAGTTCCAGAAAGAATTGTGACTAGGATAACACTTTGAGCTGACTTTCCACACACACAAACTAAACAGCCTAAACTAACTGCACAAATAATAGAGAGGAGTAACCTCTCTGTAGTATTTCAGAAAGAAAGTTCATTCTTAAAAAAAAAAAAAAATCATAGATTTAATAGTAGTTTATGTCCCACTGAAGGAATTCTTTGCAGCTGGTGCCTCAGCAGCACAAAGCTTTGCATCTGCTATGCTGCCATTTAAAGGGTTTGGAAAAAGCAAGGAGAATTAGATTTTCCATGTGCTCTGTGGGAATTATGAACTAATTGGCACTTGACTATCCAAATTCTAGGTTTTAATTTGAATGGCCCTTGAAGCCTGAGGGATGTTGACTCAATGTGTTGGACAGGATCACCACCACCAACAAAGTGAAACTTGTACTTTGAGAGGTCTCCTAACACGGGAATGCCCGGAGTCAAATTATTTATGGACTGCAGGACAATTTACAGCTCAGAAAAATTAACACAGAGAGCAGAGAGTTGTGCAAACAAGACCTTCAGCCTACCCTTTCCCTGCTCTTTGACTGAGCAAGCAGCCAAATCAAAGTCCTCTTTAGTCATCCTCCACAGGCTACCTCTGCATGGACTTCAAAGGGAACTGGAACCTGCTAATACAAATTAATGAAGTACAAGATCATACTCACCAGGTGTGTTTTCCCAAGAAATCTACAATGCTAATTAAAAAGCTTAATTAATAACATTGTATTTTTTGGTAGCACATTAAGGTTTTCTGTTTATTCGTTAGCATCAGGTTTTTTTCCTAACTTGTCTCTGTTTCTTACTACTGTGTTTTGTAAGCAAACAAACAAAAGTTATAAAATAACAGTTTAGGTCTCATTAATATTTTAATGTCACAAATAAAGTAGTGACATTTTTGTAGTTTGTTTATCTAAAATATTATTCAACAATGGCTCACAAAACAAAAACTATAAACTATTAGAGAAATGGGTTTTTTCAATTTTTGTCTGTGCACTTTGTTTTAGAATTTATTCTCTAAATTGCTCCTGAAACATGATCACTCTGATGTTCCCCTCTTGCCTACAAGAGGGAAAGGGATTTTTCCCCAAATCTTTTTAGATTTTGTTAGATTGTCCAGTCTACCTTCAAAAACAACAACAACAACAACAACAACAAAAACCCCCAAAAAACTAAAGAAGATGCACAAATTTCTAAAGCCAACAATTAAATCAGAGCCTGGAACTAGACAATAATATTTGCAGTTCATCCCAGTTTCATGTTGAGGGTCACCACTCGTGGCAGCATTGGTGGCAATGGATTGTGGCTGGACCACCAGCAATAAGCATGAGCTGGCAAAAGAAATAAATAGAATGAAAGAGATGTAAGTAAATAAAAGAGCTTTTGTTTAAAGGAGAAATATGAACCAAAGGAAAGGAAGGGATGCTAAATGAGGTGGAAAGTGCCTATTATCAGATTATTTAAATTGTTTGTGTGACTCTGGAGTCTGCACAGTCATTTTGGTTGTTTCAGTCCCAGCAGTGCGAGCATTCTGGTGATTACAGGATGGGAATTCACCTAATGCCAAGTTCTGTGCAATATCCTCCTTCCACATGACAAAAGTTTTTTTCCTAACTTCTGCCCGTGTTTTCGGTTTTAAGATTGAATGTGATCACAACCCAGACAAAAAATTTTGTAGATAAACTGAATAATGGGGATAAAGTCCTTGGATAATGTAGGGGAATAGGCTGAGAGGAAAACTAACCAAGCCTTTTGTTGGATAAGAATTTTTTTTAACACTTTTTTTTTTTTTTTTAACCACTGCTCTATTAAGAAAATAATATCACCAATACACCAATATGACATATCAAACATTTTTACCTTCCTAAAAGTTCACTGTCCCTGTGGCCTGAAATTTATTTGTCTTTATAGAGGTAGAAATTAAATATAACCATCTAGAAACAATGGAAAAATGTACCTGAAATTCAGATTGTATTAACAAAGAGCAGAGTTTTTACCAGCCCTTGTTACTAGCACACAGGATGTGGAAATTCAGGAAATGGTGGTGATATTTTAACACTTGTTGTTACTTGGCCTACAGCAGCCACCACAGAAAATCCTGAAAGCAGCTGAATCTCTTTCCCCACACTTTCCAGAGCAAAGAGAGGGCACTGACCCCAAATCTCATGAGCTGCTTTCAGACTGTCAATTCTGGTTAGCCAAATCCCTGAGAATTAAAAGATTTCATAAGTAACATCGTAGCCAGCCCAGTGCTAAAAATACTATGTATTAACAGCAAAATCTGCCAAAATTCACAGTGATTATTTCATTCATACATGGCTTCAATTCTGCAGCAGAAAGAAACTTTATAGTGCACTAAAAGAATTGATTTCTCTATCATATTGACAGAAAAGGGAATGGTTGAGATGTTCATGTATGGAGGACAAGGAAATATGAAATAGTCAAGAGAATTTTGTACTTTAAGCGTGATCATAGATGTCTTTAGTCCACATTTCTACTGCCACAGCAGGAACTGCCCAGCTCCTTCCTCAAGAGTGAGCAGAACCAGTCAAAGCAACCAGAAATAAAGTTTAATTTCTGCTTTCTCCTGCAGTCGCAGACAGTGCCAGGCATGGGGCTGGGTCCCTGCTGTGTGGCATCTCTGAGAACAGGAAATTTGTTCTAAACAGAAATCATCCTTGGTCTTTTCCACTGGTTTTAGAAGAACTTTGGTAATTTTTAACTGGAATTGTGTTTCCTCAAATTATGAAAAATGACAGCCATTTTATTAACAGCACACAGTTGTTTGTGAAAACCAAAGGGCCCTGAAGAGATTGAATATTTTGACATTTAAAGAAAAAAGCATTTACCCCAAACAATTTCTAGAATTTATCTTCATTAGAGATTTTTGATTTAAAATTTTAATTTGAAAATGGTACAGCAAAATATGTGATTTTATCAGAAATTTGTGTTCTCATTTAACTTTACAGAGAAAAATCAAAAAAATAGTCTGTCTTTTTTAAAGCCTGTTTTAGAATTTTTATTCATTATGAGCTATTTGAACACCTCAGATAATTTTTTTGGCAAGTTTTAACTGAAATAAAAAAATACGAGTTAATCTGGCAAATGAACATCTCATCAGGGTAGCTGACAGTACATGAAAAAAGACTGACCCATGTTTCAGTTTGTATTATTAATTGAAAAGTAGGACTTCCAGGAGTTTTCAATATTGGGTTGGGTAAGGATAATTTTAAATGGACACTTAATATATTAAAAAGTATCAAAACCGTAAAAAAAATAGAAATAACACTTCAGTACTTGTCTGCGATCAGTTCAGAGTAATAAAAAGCAATAAAATACTTTTAGAACAGGAGCCAATTTGTGAATTAAACTTCCTTCAATGCAGCCAAGCTTCAAAGAATCACCTTGTCTTCTGCAAAATCCAAGTAAAACCTTGGTGAGTGGAAGCTCTGATTTCAGAGGCCAGATGAATCCTTCCAGGCAACCAGGGGCACCCACAGCACGCAAGCACAGATTTTATTCATTTAAAACCACATTTAGAGCTCTTTTCCCACTGTAAATCTGGTGTTTGTTTCATAAGGAGCATAAGAAGCAAACCAACAGTGCAGATTATCACACACCAGGAAAGCTGCAAGGAATCCAAAGTCAACAGAGCTCATTTGCCCAGGTCTTAGGAACATCTTGCTTCGTGGCCAGCTGCTTTGTTCCTGCGTTATTTGGCTTTGGAGGAATTCTCTCCTGGCTTTTTGCAGGCTTTTAAAATAAATGAGATATGCAAGACAAAAGTTGGATACATGTACCCTGAAAACTGGGTCAAAAGATAATTCTTTTAAGAATTTTTTCTAAAAAAAAATTTAAGACCCTACAAAAAAGCACAATGTGCTAACCAGGGCAAGGGAAAACACAGAGTGCCTTATTTTGTGTTGAATAAACTAAGCTGGTAGAGCAGCAACACTCTGCAATTATTTATTAGGTGAAAAACATTGCCTGGTTGCAAAAGCAATGTATTTAAAATGTTGTGAGGTTTGTCAGAGGGAAGAAAAGAGCCAAACTCAAAGATATGATGCTTCTGTTTATGTGAAGTTGATCACACCGCTCTTAAAAATTTATTTTGAGTGCAGGATGCATCCCATATGATGTTCATACCTTCCTATTAAATTGTATAACAAGATCAGTCTGCATTCCCCTAAAAACACACTAAAATTTGCATCAAGGAATACGGCTTGGATATGCTGGTCAGAAACTGAGAAAGGCTCATTTCAAAATTTTTTGGTAGATTCACAGCTATTTATATTAAAAGATGACTCCGAGGCATGAGCAAATAAGGAAACTCCAGCACATTTCTACCACACCAGCTGTAAGCAGATGGGAGAGAATTAATTATCAAAAGGAGTTAAGTGTAAGATAGACTTTTTGCTCCTGCAAAGGAACATCACATAAATTACCAGGGCAACATGGGAAGATTTCTAGGCTAACATGAAGTCAAAACATTGCGCTGTGTGGATAAAACCAGGCTGCCTCAGAGTTGCAAATGGTATTTTTCCAAGGTTTATGAGTAATCACTCGAAGGATGCCGGTGAGTTCTGCTTGTCTCCAATTTCTGCTCAGCCTCCACGGATCAGTGCACCTGAGCCTGTGTGTCCCTTGGGAACTTATTATGCAGTAAATAAGGCTGTAAATTTGCAGGGGCCTCTGCACTTGCTGCACTTGTGGACACTGCTAATGTGCCGTGAGAACCCTCTGCAGAGTTCACCCTCCTTTTTCAAAAACTGAGCGGTGCTGAGCGCAGGAGGAGCCCCGTGAGGAATCAGGATGGATCACTGCAGGAAATGTAATTTCCCATCTGCATTTACTCCCTGCAAACTCAAACATGTCGTGCAGAAGGAACAGGGCTGCACCTCTGTGCGCCTGAGAACTGAGAAGTCATCCCTGAGCCACTCTCAGGTTTCCTACACCTGGATCCTCCTCTGTGTTGGAGGTTTGAACACGGATGGGACGGGGCCACTCAGACACTTTCCTCGAGTTCTTATTGTGGCATCAGCCTCATGACAGGGTTTAGACAATTGAAAGATGGCAACAGCTCCCATCTGCCAGCAGCAGCCAAAGATCTCTTTGTCCCAGGGCATTTTAAAAGTTTTCCAGCCAATGGCACATTGCTAAAGCTCACAGACAATTGTTCTACCAATCACTGAAAGCACACACACACCTGCTGCAAACAATGCTTGGATGCTTTCTATTAACAATACACAATATTCCATTATTAACCTTCAAACCTTCCACTATCTTGCTAAGTTTGTTCTTCTGCACTCTTAAGATCTATCTTAGCCAAGCCTAAAAACTCAAGCTCTTGTTTCATGTCCTTGCTTGCTGTACTGTTGTAACTTTTCCTACTTTCAAGCTTTCAGCTGTAGCTAGCTCTAAGTTCTTCAGCTCTTTCTGTTTCTGCTTCCACAGCTTCTGAAAGTCTTCTTACTTGTAATATTTCCCACACTCCTCCAGCACTGCTGCCAGTACCATGGTTAGCCCTCACTTTATTGCAGACATCACAGCTCTCCCTCCTTATTAGAGACCTAAACCAGCAAAAAAGCAAATTGAACCATAAATCACAGGAACAACCACAAAACAGAAAATCCTACCCTGGGAGCTGTGTTGAACACTGCACTCCATGGTTTAGAAAAGGCTGTACAAACTGCAGTGCCAATCCCAGTAACCCTGCATGTGATCCGAGCTGAATGCGAGCAGAAAGGTTGACAAATGCACAGAAGGTTCAAGAGGTAAAGCACAAAGGGGAAAGGTTTACTGGAAAATGTTCCATGGAAATTATTCCCATGCATGCCAGGGGAGTTTCAGCTTGGACATGAAGAACAATTTCCTCATGGAAAGGGTTGCTAGGCGCTGAAGGGGCTGCCCAGGGAGCTGGTGGAGTGCCCATCCCTGGAGCTGTTCCAGCAATCCCTGGATGTTGTGCTTCATTCTCTTGTCTGTTTGACAAGGTGGGGATTGGTCCCAGCCTGGACTCAATGATCTTGGAGGTCTCTTCCCACCTTAATGACTCTGAGATTCTGTAATTATAAAGTTATGGAATCACAGAACAGTTTGGGTTGAAACCCCTGCACTGACCATGAGCATCTTCCACCAAGCTTCCTACCTGGCCTTGGACAATTTTAGGGATGGGGCATCCATCACCTCTCTGGGCAATCTCTGCCTTTGTTTTACCACCAACATTGTAAAAACCACCTTCCTTACATCTAATCAAAACCAACCCTCTTTTAGCTGAAAACCACACAGCTGCTAAACTCTGTAAGTTCCAGCGGTGCTTGAAGCCTCAACAAAAGATTTTATTTCATTTCCAGCAGCAAGCTGAATATCTGCTAATGTTACACCTTAGAAGACTTCTGTGCTCTTATGTAAAAGCAAAAGCTCAAGCTACAAACCCAAAGATGATATTTAATAAAGTTAATTAAATTGGTTAAAAATTAAAATCAATTCTCAAAAAATTAATATCTCCTTTTTTTCTGTTGCACCGCACAGAAAAGAAAAAAATTCTCAGTGTTCCTATCAGAACTTCCTCAGGTATAGAATTTTATAGACCATAACAGCCTGAATAAGTCTTTGAATTTTGCATTCCTTGCTCTTCTACAATTTCTTTTATTAAAGCATCAGCTTGCAGATGAAGTATGAAATTCCGTTTTTTGTGAGGAGAAAACAAAAACAAAAGCAAAAACAAAAACAAAAAAACAAAGCAGCAGCAAGAATTCCAGAACCAACAGTGCTTCCATCATTAATGGCTGCAGAGAAAAAAACAAACCAAAACAAAAACCCCAAAACCAAACAAACAAAATCCCCAAACAAACAACCCCCCCAAAAAACTCCAGGAAAGATAGCAAGATTCACGTAACCAAATGGATTTTTTTTTTTTCCAAAGACAGCCATCCTCAAAATACAATATTAATACAAAAAAAGCCTCATGATTCTTTCTAGAGTGCCCTTCACTAAACTTGAGCACACAAGAATGGCAGTGCTGACAGCACATTCTTCCTCTACATCCAAGAGACCAAGTTGTGAAATCAGAGCCAGGAATCATTTTTACATTAATGCCTAGAAAATGAGGATTTTCCAGGCTGTTAATGCTAAAGATTCAAGCTCATAGAGCAAAATAAAGAACACAGAAATGGGAAAAAAAAAATAAAACCAAAGCAGTACCATGTTAGCAGCACTCGATCCATAGGACTTTATGACTTCAATAGTGACACTCGACCTTAAATTAAAGAACTTTTTTCAGTGTTTCAGGGTACTGTATCAGGCTGAAAACAGAAAATGATAAGCCTCTTCACAGTGAAATAGGTACACACACATCTACATGAACTGAATTATTTGAGGATAATTCAACTCATCACATTATTTGTAGCATTTCTTAAAGCAGGATATGAATATATTCAGCTGAAGGCTTTCCAATACAATTTGCAAGGAGTTATGAGAATTGGATGTATTTTTCCTTTTGTAATATACACTCCATCACTTCTCCAAAGCTATTGCCATTTCTGTAATGAATATTTCTGATTATTTATAGCAGAGTAAGGGTCAGGGAGCATTAGAAATTGAACTCCCGTGGAACAGAGCTGCATCCCACGATGCAGTGCTGGCAGGCAAACTCTGAGACTTCTTTTACTGTGCTGTTTGTGACCTCAGTCCTGACCTGTCTGTAAATGGGAGAGGTAAATATCTCTGCTTCCAGCACTGTCCAAGGTCTCTGACAACCAAATATCAGGCAGCTGAACATGACTGAGTATGTCCATCTGCTGAGTCTGCTTTCAACTTCAATCCATAATATCACATCAAGCCTTCCATATTCCAGAAACTAGAGTTTTGAATTTAATTAAGCTCTGAAATCACTCAGAACTACTCATTATTATCTCTAATAAGTTGAGAAATCAGGATTTGCACTGGTCCCAACATTCTTTCTCCAATCTAAACACTGACTGGAGGACTTCTAAAACTTTTGATTAAAAATCTCTTGGCAAAAGTTGGAATTGATGCAAACTGCTCTCTGTCCTACTGATTTTGATACTTCTCTAGCCAGGAAAGGCTGCAAGTGTGGATGTTTACATGATAAACAATTTTCCTGAGCATCACTCTTTGAAATTATTTGGATTTTTCAAAAGTAGTGAATGCATATATATCTTCAAAAATCATAATTAATGCTACAAGCATAGTACACAAGGAAAAGATGAGACTCAGAGGATGGGGATCTTTAGGGATTTATCAGAGTAATCAGATCTTGTGAGTTACAAAGTATTAGGAACTAAATCCATAAAACACATGGGTTTTGCCCTGAGCGGTTTTAATGGGTTAAAAGACATCTCACAGACAAAAGCAATTAGTGACTAAATTCAGGAATTGGTAATATCATCTTGATATGGAGCTGAGGATGCCAGGGGGTTCAATTTGAGTCTTTTTGATGTTCTGAATTTTACTTAATGATAAATCCCTTTCTGCAGGAGTTCTGTGTCTCGCTGTGCTCAGACAGCAAAATTCTGTCCTCTCCAAACATCCCCCACCCCTTCATTCTGAGCATTATGGAGTGAATCTGAGAGATAATTTTTAAAATGTTAATAAAAAATAGGACAAAAGATTATATCAATACTCTGTTAAGGTCCAGAGAATGAGCAGCCACAGAAAAGTGTAAATATTTGCCCATGGATATCTATTTAGGCTGTTGAGAAGAAGTTTTGGAATGCAGTTTTGTGCTGAATTTTTTTCTCATCATAGGGTAAACCTACCCAAGTAGCCTTATGAGATTATAAAAAGCAATCAGTTCTATTGAACAGGAGACAAACAGTGCAATATTTGTTCTTGCTCTTTCCCATATTCCCTGAAAATTGATGACATTCCTTAATGGTATTTTAAAAATAGAAATGTATATATGTGTGCGTGCAATATGTATTTTTATATGCAAAATCGCCTTCTCTTAAAACATTAAATTATTAAGAAAAAGTGGTTTAGAGCCATTTTTCTATTTTGGGAGCCAGCAAAGCTGTTGTTACAACCAGCCTCCTGAAATCAGCACTTCCAGCAAGATGGCAATTTACTATTAAAATATGGAGATAATTTATTTATTAAATCCCAATATGAGGAGAGTAAAATGCAATAAGTGCAAATCATCAGAAAAAAGCAGAATCTCCATTCACTTCTCCTTGTATATAAAGGACTTGTGTGTATTTGTGTGTCTTGTCTCTCAAACTGCCCTGGAAATCATCATACAGTGAGAATCTGAAGAATCTTCTGTATCTCCCTATTAAGATATAAAGTCAGGAAAGGAATCCACAAGGCCCAATCTCATGCATGATTTCCCTAAAGGAAGTTTTTTTTTCCAAAACTACTGGGCAGCAGCGGCAGCATCAAGCACAGCTGTGGGACGTGTGCCCATGTGGAAGAACCCAAACACTGATAATTCTCTGTATGCTTCTTAATTATGTATATTTACCTAAATAAGCTGCTAAACCAGGAGTTTAGAATGAGGGATGGGGAGAACAGGAAATATTGGTGAAGAGCACAAATCTGAAGACCTCAGAAAAAGAGTTTGCAGAGACAAAATCTTGTTTTGCTCAAGGAAAAGACCAACACCAGTCTCAGCCAAGCTTTTAAAATTACCACTGCATACTGAAAGGCAAATAGCAGTTTTGTTTCTGTCTGCAAGAACTGAAATATAACAGACTAAAAGGCAACTTTGTGTACTTCAGGATGTTGTAGCAACCTCCAGAGATTACAATGAACAGCTTCTTTGTAAAAAGGTTAGTGCCTGCAGTGATTACAGCCTCTGGTGCTGGCATAGGCATCTTTGAATATTCAATGGTTTTTTGTCTATTGGGCCATTCCTTGCAAACACATTATTAACGAGTTATGACTGCAAGTGAGTTAGGAAATGCCATGCAAGACCTTGCCCTGCATGGATTGTGCAGGTACATCAACCATTGATGCTTTTCCACAGCACTGTCTTTATTTCAACGTTCAGATATACAAATATAATTCACCAAGCTATCATTTTTTTGTTAACTGCGTTTTGCAGACAGTGCAGAGCAATTTGATGTCTCTCAAGGTGGATAATAGCATGAATAATTCATTAAGCTCACCGGAGTTAATGTTGTTGTACTCAAGGTTAAGTATTCCCCTATCTCCATATAAGGAATTACTTGATTGCTTACCTTAAAAATGAACTTTCTTTAAAAAGCCATTGTATAAATAATAGGATATGTCTGGCTGCCATGATTTGTTGGCTGCTCCATCAAGGCACCAGCAAATAACCACATATTCAACAAGCTTACTTTTTTTTTTTTTATGTATTGCAACTGTTTATAACAAACACACCTGTTTAGTAAAAATATCCCATCTATGAGGCAATTTTTACTCCTTCCTTTGAGAATGATGAAGGTGATCTTGTTTATTAAGGACTATACTAAAAATAAAAGCAAAATCAAGGGACTATGTCCAGGTTGGCCATGAGCTTAATAAAGATTAATCAAACTACCAAGAGAAAAGCAACGTGCTATTTAGTCAACATCACAAACAAGCTGCAGCATTTGGATTATCTCTGGAAAAACTGGGGGCAGGGGGGGGCACCCTCTAAGAAAGGAGGCCATGGAACCAAGCCAAGCTGTTTGTTTGGTGGTGGATTTAATTAGAAGCAGCAGCCAGGCAGCTCCCCACGTTCAGCTGCAACTCAGCAAGCCTCTCCCCGTGTCCTCTACCTATGAGTCCTCCTGCAGGGCAGGATCAAAGACTGACAAGCAGACAGTATTTCCTGACAAGTGCGGCCTTCACCCCTGGCTAAGAACTTGCTGATCAGACTCCTGTGGAAGGCAAGCAGACACAAGGGCTGGGCTGAGCCTCTCCAAAGGGACTCAGCATCCCAAAGAGATGCCTCCAAGGGATAATGTACCACAGATCACCTGGAGAATGACCCTTTGGCAGGACACCGAGGGAAATCACTCCAGGGTTTAATGGACATCTGTTGCTCTTGGTTTTTTATGTTTTTACTTTGTTTTTTTATGTTTATGCTTTGCCCTTTCTGATGTTTACAGATCTCGGAGTCAGTTCTCACACTTTCTTATGTAAATAAAGTAATGTTTACATGTTTTCTCTTCTAGGAGGAGTTTCATGAGTGATGGTGATGTTCACCAACGAGATTGGACAGGTGGCAACACTTTCAGCCAATCTCTTGCCTTCTGCTCAATTGTATATAAGTTGGAGTCAAAATAAAAAAAAATTAGAGCATTCTGCCTGACCCCTGAGATGTCCCTGCCTCGTCCTTTCGTGTCCTATTGTGACAGACATCAGTCATCTCACACTTGCAGAGCCCACAGAAGCTCCCAGGCACATGATAAAACCTCATTTATGTCTGTATTTAATTACCTGTCTGGCTACAGAGCCTTGTTCATGAAGAGATGATGAAATTCCTGCTGCAAGATGAGGTTTGGGCACCCTACACTACAGCATGCTCCATCCCAGAACAGTGATGTGACAGAACTTGATAACACCTCTCAGAGTTTATCTCTTCATAATGCACTGAATGTGGAAAACAATGCAGAGTCTGTTTCAGTTTTACTGCATTCTGCCAGCACATTTTGAGGGCAGACTCAAGGTACTGCTTCCCTGGTTTCTGCCACCACGGCAGCCCTGCCTGTTTAGCTGACTTCCACCTCTCTTATTTCTCGCTCCAGCAAATGATAACAAATTATTAATTTGTCTGCAGATGACATTTACTGCGGAAAGCAGAAAGCTACACCAAAGAAAATGGTAATACAACAGCTTAAACAAGTCTAAGTGCCAGCTACCAGGCACTGTCATCGTGAAACAAATTAACGAGGTTTGTGTTTTGCTGATGAAATAATATTCTGTGCTGTGAAAGCTGCCCTGCACTCCAAAGGAAGCCTCCTTTAACAAGTCCAAGGAAGTAAAACGTAACCAATCACCAATTATCCATGTTTCACACTTAACAAAGAGGAAATTTCTTGTGGGGAATTGCAGACTGAGGATATGATTTCCTAACGTTAGCAAAGGCACGGGACATACAGGTCTAACTGTAGATTTCACAGCATTCAGATGAAAAACAAAAGTTATGTAGGAAATTTTTGTTATGGGAGAAAGACAGTGGCTTCTCTGAAAACTGTTAACCAACAAAGTCAGGAGCTCTTCATTTTCAAGGTGTCCATGCACATATTCCTTTTTCTTTCTGACAAAACAGGCCCAAATATTCTAGAAAGTTTGGAAGACTGATCTGAAATTACAGATAGCAATTTACCAATTCCAACAGGCAAGGTTAAAAAGGTCAGGTTACATGTTTTTTGTCTTGAATCACAAATAACCAGAGATTAACTTAACTGCTTCTGTGTGTACCCAGCACATCAAATGTTGAACGGGCATAAAACCCTTCAGAAGAGACAACAGGTTTGCATCTCCCATTCAGGGACCTCACCTAGAATTTCCTACAGCTAAAACTAATTAGCATGTCCTCAAGTGACATGAATGGATATCTGTGATGTGTCTACATCATTTCTGGAGCATTTTAATTACAGATAGGAGGAGAGAGGGTGCAGCACCTCATGCTCATCTCTGAGCCTGCTGGGGAAAACCTCATGGTGGCTTCATGGGCGAGAGGGTTCTCAGTGCTGCAACAAAACCAGACCAAGCAAATTGGGATTTACAGGACAGCAGTGGCTGTGGGTCCCTGCCAAGCCATGCAGAGCTCAGCTCCAATTCCCACCAAACCCTTCAGATTGCACAGCAGATGATTTCACCCTGCTGCCAGCGTGGCTGTGCCTAACATTTGAAAAAATATAACATTTGCTGCTGGACACCGACTTCAGCCCATTACTACTGCCAAGTCCCAGGAAAATGTTCTCCATGGCTTTTTTCAGAAACTTTCCAAATCATTTCAGTTGAGTGGGCTTGATTACTTTTTACTGACTGCTCATGAGATGTGTCTTTTCTGCCTGTAAGTCTTATATAACTTTTTTCTTAAAATTATTTTAGTCTAAGATGTCGGTGACAGCATATAGCAATCACACCAGGAAGTTTATAAAGGCAGAGATGCCGTTGCTGGATTAATGTTTCAGAATATTGACAATAAGTGATGCCAAACAACAGATTGGCAAAATGAAAAATGTCAGCATAGCTTTGAAAAAATACATGTGAAGGATTATTTCTTTTTTCATTTATATTTTTAGGACTACTCTTAGCTTTTTCTTATGTTCTACACTTGGAATTTCATGTTCAATCTTTCTTCAAATCTCCATCTCCTAAATAATTTCATTTGAAAATGCAGTTATTGAGTGCACACTGGCAGAAAGGTGGCAGTTTTATTAATAAATTAACATTTGCTTCTAAATAAAATGTCCCTTGAAAAAAAAAATTTCCTTTTCATAGCTGCTATGAAAATTCCACCACTTAAATATGTCAACAACAGAAATTTAATAAAGCTCCTTAAAATTCAAAAACTTTTTCTTATGTTATCTTGATATAAATATCATTCAAAGTTGGCCAGCTAGGAAACTATGTAATTAAAATTAGCATTTGTGACTAACACTTGAAAACATGAACACGAAGACAAGATTAGAGAAAAAGATCCATCTTGACCTCTCAAATTAATTCCTGAAAATCCCTGTCATTCCCACGGTTTGACAGCTCTCCAATAAATAACTACCTGACAATTTTCCCTTGATGCCACACCACTTTTGTACTTCAGTTTTATCAGACTTCGACTTGGCATTATCAGCTTTGATTATATTTCAAGATATTTTATGAGTGTCTCATAAACCCAAATGAAAATGTATTAAACTCTTTCCAGCTTCCTGAGCAAAACTTCCTAAAACAGCACCAAGGACAGAGCAACAACATGATTTTTTTTTCCTCACCTTACCCATGTTTAAAAAGAGTATTTTCCAGTACAATTTTCCAGTATTTTTTTCCAGTNCAAAATGGAGGAAACTTATCTGTCCTCCCATCATATCCTTATTTGCAGCTGTGGATCAGATATAAGGATGTGGGCTAAATAAAATCCTCAGAGATGCTGACAAGGAGCCATCCTGCTCATTTTTTTGTAGTCTGGTTTATTTTCTGGAAAGAACAAATAATTTTGCGCTTCCTCGCTTAATCTGTCTGCAAACCATTTCATTGTCAAATTATGCAGGATTTATGCATATCTCCAGTATGACAAGAGTACACATTCTTTCATTGCTGCTTTTTTACCTGTGTGGAAGGCCTGTCACAGCCTTGCCAGGTTTTCAGATACCGTTCTTCAATCAGCATGAGCGGCCCATTTAACAATTTATGGAATTTAACATTTATTAGCAACAATGTTGCTGTTTCTCTATTAGTTCAGACAATTATCAGATAATATATGTTACCTTTTCCTTTTACTATTCATATATTTTCCTTTTACTATTTACTACCATCTCATTTTATCAATACCTCTCATATCTATCAATACCTTAATATTCCCTTTAATATAGATTATTCTCCACATCTAATAACCATCCTGCAGCCTGTGCAGAGGCAGGGTTAAACTTCCAATTCTCTCAAGATCAATAGATATTGAACCAGTTTTGTCCTGAAATAGTTTGATCTCTGTTTTTTAATACCTTCCCTCATTTGGCTTACAAATATTTCCTAATGTCTAAGGAAAAACAAAACTGGTAAATAAAAAAAAAAAACAACCCTTCAATAATTTGTTTCCTAAAAACTTTTTTGTTATTTTCAGAGGCAACAAATGAAAATGCAAAAAGCATGAAGAATAGAGAAAAAGTCCCTTTCACCTGCATATATGAGATTTCCATATGGGATCTACTGCAGTGGCTACACAATCCAGATGAATAAAGGGAATATCTGCACTGATGATGTGTTATTCATAAGCACACAATTTAGAATATTCTGCAGGAGTGCTGTGGAAGTTATTCACACTGAGGGTCTCTAATCTCAGTCTCCCCTTTTCCTTTTAATTCCACGGATCCCACAGAAGCAGAAGGGGTGGCTTGGGAAACCTTCCTTTTTCGTGGGCATTTGTGCTGGGCTTTTTTTCAAAGTCAGACAATTCCAGGGTGGTGTTTGCCAAAAGCAGCAGAGGGCTGAGGTTGTCCCTGTGCTGGGGGAGCCAGGCTGGGAGAAGCAGCTGCTCTGATCCATCATCTGCAGCCAGCCTGACTGCTGATAAGTGCTCTTCAAGTATATCTGCTATGAAACATTTTTAAAGTCCTGGTACATCATGCAGCTCTGCGAAATAATTATTTTTCAGGACAACTCAACCTCTATGTGTTCCTGAAAATATATATACATAAACTAAAGTGTGTCTAGAGAAACAGATTTAAGTTTAATCCGTTAAGTTTAAACTTGTGAAACATTTTGAAAAGATATTATGCGTTAGTAAGTTGAATAAAGGTCACTTAGAAGAGATGAAAAGCTGTTGGTTTTCTTATCTATAATGTGTCTGCTATTCTCTGGCAGACAAGCATACTGGATCAAGGATATTTCATCAAGGAAAACAATTGTATTGAAATTTGTTACAGGGAAAAAACTAAATTCAATAGGTCCACACTGAAATGTCCTACACTGGGCTGGCAAGAGAGCAACTGAGTTTATAAATTAGAGAAAAAAATTTGCAAAATGCAAAACCTTAAATTTTAACCTGATATTTTAATCTTAATTTTGTTCTTGGTATTAATATTAGATGGTTGCTACATTTTTAACAAAAAAATCTCTGTTTAAACCAGCAAAACAAACTTGCTTTTTTTGTGGTTTTACACTTGCCACTTTGTGATATTTCCATTCTGTGCAAGCTCACTGGACAAATTAAGCGCAGTGGGGTTAAAAGATTTATCTTCAGCAAGAGCTTCCTAATTTTTTCATCAGTTGCTGAACTTGTTTGTGCAATGCTGAAAGTGTAACTCTGCATGATCAGAGTGGCAAAGGAACAAGATATATGCATGAACCATATATAATGGATGTTTACAATATTCTCCTTTTCAGCTCTTCTATCTCGAGAGCAGCACTGTCTCGAGTGAAACACGAGTGTCTTACAAGTGAAGTTCTGAGATTCCATTCATTATTAAGCAACTTCTGCTTCAGCTTTTCAATCCTTTTATCAGGCGAGTTTCACTGTTGCAATGCTTGATTGTTATTTTATGGCCGGATTTAAAAATGGCACAACTCAATTTTTTTTTTTTTTTTTGTCGTGTATTTTTAAATACAGCAGCAAGAGTGGGGTTCTTCCTAGATGAAATTATTTATGCGGTGTTTTGACACCGTGACCAAAACCAAGGGGTGATGGATCCTGCCCTGTCAGCCCCACATAGGAAAAATTATCTTCATCCCACTCAGTGAGGTGATATTTGGGGGTTGAGGTCTGGCAGGGAAGAATATCCAACCAGGTGTTTTCTTCCCTGTTCAGCAAGAGGTGAAACAAAAATCTCTGCTCCTGAGCTACATAAATTTTTCATCATTACAGAGAGTGGACAGGGATGCCAGGATCAACACCCAACGTGGGACAGGGAGTCCTCATTCATTGGGGAGAGAAAAGGGATTCCAGCTTTCTCATGAAAAAAAACCCACAAAAATCTGGGTCACTTTTAGCCTTCCTTGTTGGAAGTGCTTGACAAAAATGAAAGAATCCATTCCCTGAATCATGGAGGTTATGGGTGCGCTGTAAAAACCAGAACCTTTCTAACAGAAAAGTCTCAAATGTTTTGTCATTTAAAAAAAAAAAAAAAAAGTAAAAAAAAAAAAAAAGTAGCTTGCTTACAGTTCCCTTCTGGACTCTCCTTTCTCTCAACAAAATTAACAGAACTTGTCAAAGAAATAGTCTGAAGAAGAATGAATCCAGTTCTTAGAAATTAATGCCCTAAATCAACAATTTGATTGATGAAAGACTGTTGGAAATCATCCCAGATCTAGAATGGTTGCAGAGTTGCCAACCTTTTTTTGGTCCTTAACTGTTATAATAAAAGGAGAGAAAACTTTCAGCACAGTTTCTTCTCTGCAGCCTTTCTTCTGTCATAATAATTAAGGCAGAGACAATATTATGAGTATATTCTACCTACTTTAACCAGATTTACTGCAAAACAGTATGATATCCTATGAATAAAAATGAGATGTGCTCAGTTTTTGAGCTACATCTCCAAGTTCAGCAGAATTTTGCACAGTAAATATTTCAATGATTATTACACAGTGCAGGGGAAACAAAATAACAGAATTGTGGAATGGTTTGGGTTTGAAGGGACCTTTAAAGATCATTGGCTTCCACTCCCCTGCAATGATCAGGGACACCCTCCACTGTCCCAGGCTGCTCCAAGCCCTGTCCAACCTGGCCTTGGGCACTTCCAGGGATCCAGGGACATCCACAGCTTCTCTGGAAACCCCATGCCAGGGCCTCATCTCCCTTTTATCATCAGATAAAAATTTATAGGACGACTTAGGTACAAACGGAATTACCTGTACTAATCAGGACAGGCTATGAAACCAAGCATTAAATATTTCATTGACTTTTTTGCTACTAATAAGGGATAAACAACGTATCAGCTTCAGGAAATGCACAGGTTAAAGTGCACTAATTACTGGGGAGAAAACTTTCAGGCAGTTCTGAGGATGCCCAAAAAGGCAGAGGCTGTGGGGTGACGCCATCCCAGACACACTCAGAGCATCCTGTGCCACCACTGAGCTCCTGGAGCTGCTGTGGACACAGATCTGGGCACAGCACAGTGGACACTCTGTGTGGACTCTACAGGCTGACATTTCAGATAACTTTTCTGAATATTCCCTCCATGCATTACGCAGAGTGTTACAATTATATTTTTATAGCTGCTGGACAGGCACTGGTGAGAGTTTCTGCAAGATTGCTCTTCCATTTGTACACAGGAAAGTATTGTCACAACCAGACTGTTAAAAATTGTTCAATTAAAAAGATCCAGCAAAGAAAAATTGTTGGCTGAACATATAAACAGGCATTACAATTCAGTATAATAGAGGTTGTTTGGAGAATTCATTAAAAAAATGTTACAGAATTAGGATTTCAGGTCAGTAAAAAAGAAAAGTATATAACTATACCGAAACATTTTCCATTTTTTAAGCTTCTTTTCTGACTGGATTTCAATCATCATTTCAAAGAAGTTCAGTGCCTAACATCCCTGCAAACAGCACCCATTTGTGTTTACCCCTTTTTATGGCTGTTTATATTGGGAAAATTAAATCTCACAAAAGAAGCTGACAAATGTGGCTGTGGTGTTTGCTCTGGCAGATATGATCTGCAGACAAAGCTCTGCTTATCTCCAGGTCTCCTCTACTCTTCTGATTGCAATCTCATTTCCCTTGTCCTTGGGATCTCATGTCTGCCATGACCTTCAGCTTGTTAAATATTCAGCAGAAAGTTTATGGACTTTCCCATAACCTTGATTAAAAGCCTATGGGGAACCTGAATGCTGAAAAATAGCCCCTCGTTTGAAAAAAAAAAGAAAAAAAAAAGAAACTTGAGTACACTGTGCTGATTTCTGTTTCACTAATGGTATTTATAATCAGCAGTCACCGGCATGGAGTTGAGGCCAGAGGAGAAAATGATGAATCAAACTCACCTGTTTAATAATTCTTGAATTATCATTACCTAATTTCACCAAGAGGAATTTTTGGGAGCAATGCTGAGAGGGAGTGGAAAGTACATACAAACAACAACAACAACAACCAAACCAAAAAAAACCACCCCAAAAAATCCAAAAGAAAAAATGCAAAAATTCCGAAGAAAACAGAGAAATATTCCTTATAGACCTGTAGATTTTCTTTTATCTTTGACCCCTTTGAAAAGGAACCCTGTCACTACTGTGAAGATGGGAGCTTCTGTGGGTTTAGATTCCTCCATCCCCAAAGGATTGCTGCAGTCCTGCTCTCTGCCTGGAGCCTTGCCAGTGCCTTGGATGTGTTTCCACACCTGAAAGCCTGCAGGCATCCTGGGTCCACCACTCTTTTCCAGGGAAACATGACAGGAAAACAAGTAGACAAGCAAATCGTCCAGGTGCCTTTCAGTTTTTTCTTTCTGTTGGAGTAATTAACACTCAGAGCCAGATGAAAAGCAGCTGAGCATGCTCAAGGAAATATCTGAGTCACTGATGATCATTTTTAAAGTTTTTAGATAGTACAGGAGGCTCCCACCCCCTCAATCATTTACTTTGTCATTGTCTCTTTTTCTAATCTTCGTCTTTGTTCCTCTTTCAATAATGGACAGAGATCTTTTATTTTATAATTGTCAGGGTGATTAAAAACCCATCAGGTAATTTTGTGCTTAACTATTATATCCTTCCTGATTTAGGCTTCAAAATAATTTGTTCTGAGTGATAGACCTATTTCTGATCAAGACACACTTAAACGGAAGATGTCAAATTTTATTGTGCCTTTACACCTATATCAGTACAAGATGCAGTAATTTTCTTCATCAGCATTTGGAAATTATCTTAATATGGGAGGAAAAGAGCATAAAAGACAAGTAATGTCAAGAATTAAAACTGTGTTTAAGCCTTAAGTAGAGCTGCTGCAGGGGATCCTGTATTGCCAAACACAATCCTCAATCATACATCAAAAGATTTGCCACATGACACTCAGATGGTTTTGTGAAGACAGATGACTGCATCATATCCCAAGTGCAGTGAGACAAAAAAATTCAAACCAACCTTGCACAATAAATCAGATATAACATCATGTTTAACATTTAAATAAGTCTCTTTTTTTTTTCCATAAAAAACTATCAGTCAGCACTTTACTTTTAATTCTTTCTCAAATGTAGAATAGCAGGAGCATAAGTAAGATAGAAATTCTAATTGTCCCAAGGCTCTTATTTCCAAGGAAATAAGATAAATATTGCTAGCCTCAGGAAAACCTCCCTTTTCATCATATTTGATTACCATAGATCATAACCCTCAAAGAAATTATAAAGAAAATGAAAACATATGTTTCTTTCATTATTAGTCTCTTATCTAATTGTCCTTGAACTGAAGTGACTTTATGTACAGTTCTGTTTGCTATATACAGTTTCAAAGATGTATATACAGATTATATTAAACTATAATCATGCCTGCCTTTCTGAGTGGATTCCCCATGTGCTGCATTGATTGGGATCCCTGAATAAGATTCAAACCACTGGAGAGGTTTAAACAGCTATATTCTTCCTAAAGTACTCTTTAATTAATGTTGTCTAGAGCACTAATTAGGAAAGCTTGTAAAGCCTAAAGCCTGAAAACACTTATGCACCTACTTAACTGTGCTCATTCAGGGTAGACCCACTGAATTCACTGGAAGTGCTCAGAGGAGGTGACTTTAAGTAAAGAAATCACAGAGGCTGCTGCGGGTTAAAAGCTGAACCCAGCTTTGCAGGGATGTGTCTAGGCTGGGCTTTACAGCATTTTTTGCCTTCTGATGGTGGCAAGGCTGCCTTGCAAGCCCAGGTCTGTCTTTCCCCAGCAAAGCTCCCTGCCTGTGTCTTGGAGAAAATGTTGAATGAAGCAAAACGGAGCCATCAGTCAGTGGGAGATGAGATCTGTGCATCTGCGGATACATATGTTGAGATGCAAAAGTAATTTGTTCACATTATGAAGGCAGATAAATATGCAGAGATGTGCATATATATACAAGTAGATCTCCACAGTGGAAAATACTGACATTAGAATAAAAGGCAAGTTACTGTTACTGTCAATGGAAAGCTCCTAAATCTCTTTAAAATAGAATAGTCACATTCCTAATTCTTTTGCCTTAACATTATAAACCATTTTTATTTTGTTGAACGGATTCCTCTCTGTTTAATTAGCAGCTGCAAACAGGAAAAAACCAAAAAGTTTTAACTGGATTACTAAACTTCCCATTTTTAGTGGAAATAGAGGTTTGTGTTCAGGTCATTGTTCCTACACACAAATCCACAAACCCCATGGTCCTACACCCCAGCCCAGCAGCACAGCAGAGGGATCACCAGATCCTCCAGGCAGAGAAGGATGACAGGAATTACCCCACATACCCACATACTCAGAGCTAATTCTGCCTCCATTTATACATCCATTTATCCCCAAAGACCTCAGGAGTGATGCACTTCCCGACAGGATTGAAAACTCATTTCACAGGAGGTCTGATTTGCTTGGAACAGCATCACCTGATGCTGCAAGGTGTGGGAAAGGGATTGTTGGCTTTGTTTGAGGACCATTGAGCCTTTTCTCATCTCACACAAAAAAAAATGATGCATATTTACAGTCCATTTCTGTAGCTGCTTTATAAAATGCAGTAGTGACTGGGGAACTAAGAGAATACAAATGAGACATTATCATTTGATCTACAGCATTTCCTTAAAATTCCAAATCTTGCCACAGGAGCTCTCGTGCATGCTGAACACCATCATCATTAGATAATTACTCATTATAAATGAGCACAGGCTAAAGCCAGACGTGCTGTTCAGCTTTCCAAGCACACACAAGTTTCAATGTAAAAATGAAAATATAATAAAATTCAAAACTTTCTCTCTCTTTTTTTTTTTTTTTTTTTTTTTTTTTTTCTTTCTGATCAAAGGTGTGGAATTTACATGCAGGTAGTTTGTTTTCCTGGTGACTGGGGGAAATTGGTCTCTATAGTACTCAGCCACTGGCAGAATCTCAATGTAAAAGATTATTTCACACTTAGATTTTGAACAAATTTCTTCTTTTCTGTTGTACGTTAAAGCTATCGGGGTGGTTGAACATGAAGAATGGTCTTTTATCTAGTTCTGTCATTGCTGAAAATCCAAGTACTCTCTTCAACCACCCAAAATGCCTTCATGTCCAATTTACTTGTATTTATTCATAGAAGATGTCATTTCTGAAGTTCTATCACTTTATTTATTGGACCTCATAGTGAAATTTGGGCATGGCTGTGCCTACTGCAGTGGCACCCAGAGGTTCCTAATTTATGTCTTGGCGTTTATAATTGCAAACAGCACTTGTATTGATTTACAGATTGATATTTCTTGCTATTAACCCCTTCATGGCTGCACCGCATTTGGTGAAAGATCATTTTGGGGAAAGATCCCCACTTTGGTGAGACAGAGCCTGTGTCATGTGTAACTTCTACCGCAGTGCCACTGTGGATCCCAAAGTCAGATCCCATAGAAAAATGCATCTGCAAACAGGCACAGCAGGACTAACCAAAATCCCTCCAACACCAGGGACTCACTCAGTGGCAGACAGATTTTTAGATGAGATCCTGGGTGGCAAGAAGGGCCCTGCTCAAAGGTAGAGCTGAGTTTTATTTGTCTGCGGAAAAGGACATTACAAGCCCATCCTTCTGCTGCTGAATATGTGACCAAGTTGAAGCTTATGAAAGGAAAATTAGGAGAAAATTTCTGCTGCCTGGGTGAACTGCTCTGTCCACAGCTTCAGAGCTCTTTTTTTTCCCCTCCTCAGCCATTCCTCTGTCTGCTCTATTTAATCAAGGCTGCAAATTGTCTTGTTCACTCAGGGCTGCTTGTGTTTTTTTTTTTTTCCAAACAAAGCAGTGCAATCAATGCAACATTACTGGTGCAGTTTATACATCTTACACATGAAACCAGGGTTATTTTCACATCAAATAAGCCAGGTCTTCTAGCTCAGGATTCTCAAACAGTAATTTACAAATACATTTTACAACTTATTCTGGCGTGAGCAGAAGTTACATAAATTACTGACACAATGAGAGGAAAAAGGCAAGATCCATCAAGGACTCCATAGAAAGATGTCTTATTCCTACAAAACACGAAAGAAAAGTGGCATCTCACTTTTCAGCTGAACTTCTCTTCTGGAAAGTGAACATTTTTAGACTGGAACTAAACATTGGGGTTTATCTTACTGATTTTACAGTTTTCTATTTCAGAGAAGAATTCTAACAGAAGCTCAGAGAAAATGCTTAAAATTCAAATATGTTCCAGAAATACCACCAATACTTGAGTTAAGAAAAAAAAAAAACAAAACCCAAAACAAAACCCAAAACACATTTGTCTTCAAAGGGATTTCTGTTGAGAGAAAAAGCTGGTTTACTTTTTTCTATTTGTTACCATGGACATCTGAATAAAGATAGTATATTTTTTACTGGAACCATCTTCTACTGCTGTGGAAAAAAAATAAAGTTGCCATCTGCTTTAAAGTATGCCCCTCTTCTAGCAAGAAGCTCCGCATACCACAAAGACCAAGATTATTTGAATCGGGTGCATTTGCAGCAAATATCTGAGAAAGATCTTGTCCCAACAGAAATATTTTAACAATGGAAAACAAATATACTTTATTTTATACATATATATATAAATAAATAAATAAATGTATGTGCTGACATCAGATTTAAAAACCTTTTTATGATATATCTTGAATATCTTGATGTAGTCACAACTTCAGTTTGGCAGGGTTTGGGGTTTTTTCGTTTCTTTCCTTTTTCTCTAATCTCTTTCTTCCTTTCTACCAGCTCAGATTGAATGAGAAATGATATCTTTAACCTTGAGATCCCTGTTCCTGTTGGTTTGTGTCATAATCTTGTTATTTAGAAGCAAATCTTGCTATTTAACATCTCACCTCAGCATGCAGAGTGCTTATGGATTAGAGAATATTTCCTGGGGGGTAGAGGATGGAGTGACTGTGAATTAGAAATGCAGCTGCCTG